>APFE030236046.1:0-56397 GCA_000404065.3 Pinus taeda
TTTTGCTGAGGAGTCCTAGCTGTAGAAAATTCCCTTCTTATTCCATGCTGTTCACAGAAATCAAAAAATTCATTTGATGTAAACTCCCCACCTCTGTCGGACCTGAGACACTTAATTTTGTAGCCTGATTCATTTTCAGCCGAGGCTTTGAAAGATTTGAATTTTTAGAATGCTTCGTCTTTGTGTTTCAAAAGTCCTAACCAAACAAACCTGGAGAAATAATCAATAAATAATATCAAGTATTCTTCTCCTCGAGGCGACCTTTTCCTGAATGGACCACACACATCTGTATGCACTAGCTCCAGAGGCCTGCTGGCTGATCCTTCCTTCTCAGGGAAGTTAGTTCTGGTTTGCTTCCCAAACTGACATGATTTGCATATGGTGTTGTCTGGTATTTTGATGTCTGGAAGAACACGAACTACCTGATACTTACATGCTTTCCTTATTTGAGAAAAGCTTAGATGCCCCAATCTTCGGTGCCATAACCAGTGTTCATCATTCTTGCTCAGATAACATTGTTGTTCTCCTTCTTCAAATATGTATAGATTGTTTGGAGTTCTTTTTCCTTTGATTACTGTTCTTCCTGTATCAAGATCACGAACCCTGCACCCATCTGATCGAAATATCACCTCGGTCCCATTATCACACATCTAACTGACACTCAATAAATTATGCTTCAAACCATCAACATACAAAACATTACCAGCTTTGACATCCTCCTTTAACTGAGCAATGCCTTTTCCTTTTATGGCTGCTGGGGTATCATTTCCAAAGGAAACTTTCTTTCCCTTTTCTAAAGCAGTATATGATTCAAGTTTTTCTTTATCACCTATCATATGCTTCGAACATCCGCTGTCGATGTACCATTGATTTTCTCGCCCTTCCGCATATAAGGCTATCCCACATCTGTCTGGTTGTGGTTCCTTCATTCTCCATGTTTTGGCACTTGGGATTTGTTCCTTTTGAGTTGTCTTCCAAAACCTTCTCTTGCATTCAAAATCTTCATGACCAAAATTATTGCAAATAGAACATTCAATTTCACTTTCAAGGGCGGAAAAGTTGTTATAGGTCCTCTTCGTGATTTCAGGCATACTTCTGTGTTGCATACTTCTCTGTTTTTGAGCTTCTCTAGTCATGATAGTCTTATAGGGAACACATTGAGCTGCTTTGTGACCAAAGTTATGGCAAGAGAAACATTGGCCATTGAAGAAATTCCTGCGACTATCATCCAACCGATTATAGTTTCTACTGACATCCATTCTTGAAGCAAATTGGGAAGATTTTACCTGTGGTTGATTGTAGCTTCTGTTTGTCCTTAAGGTAGCATGCCCCCGATTTTCATGATAGCCTTCGTTCGCCTTTGAAGAAAGTTGTCCCTGATTTACCTGATGACTTCTATTAGGCCTTCGCTCACTCCTTCTAGTTGCATCAAGATAACTTTTAGAGGTGGAAGCTTGAGATGCTTCTCCATTATACCCCAGACCTGTCTTGATTAGAGGAGAACGCTGCACACTGATAATCTCATCCAGAGTTTCAGATCCTTTAGCAAATTTAAGATTAAGAGCCTTTGTATTCTCAATTTCTTTTCTAAGGCTAACAATTTCACATTCTAATTTCTCAAGATATTTTTCTTTTTCATCAAGATGAGTTTGCAGAGTATTATTGATCATATTTCTTTCTTCTAAGCATCGCTTGAGATTAAAAATCTCATCATAAAGTTTGTCCACATCTATAGCATCCATATAATCTTCATCTTCAAAGGCCATTAAAAGTTTATAGCGATTACCTTGTTCATATTCATCGCTATTAGATAGTCCATCACTGTCTTCATGAGTGTAGTAGCTTTTCTTATTTGCATTCTGTTTCCTGTTCCATCTAACAGGTTCCTTCCCTTTGTCAATCTTATCCTTGTGAGGACATTTTGCAGCATAGTGACCTACTCTTCCACAAGCAAAGCATTTGAATGGTAACTTACCTTTGAATTGTCCAGTGCCCCGTTGAAGATTTTTGACAAAATTTGATTCCTCTTCTTCTTCCGATATGTGTCCAGACTCATAGTAGTCCCCTTTGCCAGAAGCCTTGAAGGCAGCTTCTCTCTTGTTTGATGGTCCTCCTTTCCTCATTTCATATGCAGTTAGAATTCCATGCAACTGTGACATTTTAAGATCTTGAAGCTTTTCCTTTTCTTCTATAGCTGAAACTTTAGATTCAAACCTAGGGGACAAAGATCTTAGAACTTTTTCAACTACAACAGCCTCCTTTACTTCTTCACCCAAATTTTTCATACAATTAACAATCTCATCTACACGAAGAAAATAGTTAGCCAAACTTTCATCATTGTACATTATGAGATTTTCATACTGAATTCTGAGGGTTTGAAGTTTTGCTCGTTTTACCTGATCATCTCCTTCATAGCTCAGAACAATCTTATCCCATATTTCCTTAGCAGATTTATACTGCATGACTTTGACAAATTTAGATTGTGATAGACATCCCAATAGAGTATTGACCGCCTTTGCATTCGTTTCATATTTCTTCTTCTCAGCCGGATCAGTGGGAGTTGATGCTAGAAAAGCATGCCCTGTATCTATGATATCCCAGACTTCAGTACCCAGAGATTGAAGATAGGCAGTAACTCTTACCTTCCAGTATACGAAGTTTGTCCCATCAAAAACCAGTGGCCTGATTGATGCTTCCCTCTCGTAGTTGCTCATGATGAAAGATCTTCCTTCAAGCGATCAGGCTCCTTCAGAAGGACCTGCTCTGATACCAATTGTTGGAAATAACATTGAGAGGGGGGGGTGAATCAGTATTATCAGGTCAAATATTCTTTTTCTAAAACCAATTTGTATACGCTACTTTAGTTCATTAAACCCGTGTATATACGTAACTATTTAGAAGGAAAACCATGTATACAAAGCAAAATTTTAATTTACTTTAACTTTCTAATGACAATTGTTAATTTGTGATGCATAATCAAATAACCAGTAACCAGAGACAGTAAAACAGAGCAGAAAGACAATCACTCATAAGAACACAAGATATAAGGTGGAAACCCAATGTGGGTGAAAACCAGCTGCAATTCGTCTCTATCTTTCTTTAATTAGAAAACTTTTGTATACAATGTACTGGTGCAGTCCTTTACCAATACGCAGGCTACAACCTGCAGAGAGCTGCAACTCTCTCTCGTTTTCCAGCTTCTCCTGGAAGGGAGCAACAACCCCCTTTAGCTCTTGCACTAGCCAAGATACTAGTATGTAGGTGCTGGCCTACAGAAGGCTACAACCTTCTCTTTCTTCCAGGGACTACGTTTCATCAATTTTCAGACTGGATCCATGAACATTAATCAATCATCAAGACTTTCTTCATCAACCAATCACCTTTCACCAATTAGATCTGAATCAACTAGATATCTCTCTGACAGCTGTACCCAAGACACAGTACTAGTAACCACACACCAAAACAGAACCCAGAACATAGCAGTAGTGAACAGAAGCAGCAAGATCACAAATTAAAACATATACGCTACTTTATCAGCCTAAACCATGCGTGCATACGCTTCTGTGTATGAAATAACCTGCATATACGCTTTTTTACTTCACTTAACCTGTGTGTATATGCGCCTTCACTTCACGGATCCTGCATAGAGATCTATAAAGGATAATACACTCTTTCAGATATTCAATCACTAATTAACCCAGATTATCAGACATATAGATCAAGAAAGCGCCACGTCTAGCAGACCAAAACATACAAAGATACTATCATTCAAGCTTAAAGATTATGACCCATGAATAGATCTTATCCTTCTTTTGCGCTTAGGTTCCTCCTTCATTCAGATCCAGATCTGCATCACAACCCAATTACCAGCTCTAGCACTTTTTCAGATATTCAATAAGAATGTGGATGATCCTTTGCCACATGATCTCCTTCCTCTTTTATATTCTTAGGCCTTCCTCAATACCATGGTCCAAAACCATAACATTTCAATACCATGAACCCAAAACTAGGGATCAACACATCTGACAAGACGCCATGGTCCAAAACATAGGTTCAAATCCCAAGGACTAACTACCATGGACCAAAAGTATGATCCCCAACATATACGCGCTTTTTAAACGTATAACTCGCGTGTATACGCGTCCCTGTTTAGATGAACCTGGCTATATGTCTTTTTCTTCTCTTTGAGTGCCTGAACTGAGATCTCTTACCAAAGAGAATTGCCATCAAGGACAACACCTGTACCATCGCTCCAAACCTGTGCCATAATGCCAACAACGGTTGGCGGGTGATGGAGGTAGCGGCGGTTTATCAGTGGGGGACCCGCTGTAATATATCGCTTTTTGCAATGTTTTGCGGGCTCTATTTCAGACTTCGGTTAAATGGGTTTTGTGGTTAAATATGCGGGTTCAGCTATTTATTTAGCTAGAAGCTAAACAAGTCCTGATGGGGCACGTGGAGGGTTGTTATTAGCCCCGGGTGGACCAATGACTGCCGACAGAATTTTTAAAATAAAGCTTATAGTTAGCCAAAGGTCAGGGTATTAGAAATTTAGGGATTTTGTGTATTTTTACATAGTAAGGGAGGGGAAATATTCACATAGGAGCTATATAATAGTGTTAGTAGGTTAATATGACTAGGTGAAATGGATATGTATGGATTAGGCTAAGTTTATAGATTGAAAACTTAGGCATGGGGGGAATGAAAGGATACCAAGTTATGAAGTTTAGAAAACTTGGCAAAATGGAATAGAAACATTTTACACAAGAAAGGTGGCTTGTTTTTCCTAGGTGAAAAAACAGTTTCACTTAGTCTTTTCCATGAAATGAAGTGGACTAAGGGCAGTGAGCAGATCTCATTGTTCTTGGGGGGTGTTAGTAAGTATTCTTGGGAAAATGAGGAGGGAAATTAGTCATGCTCCATTTATTTTGTAATCACCTTGCCATAGCAGCTTATGGTATTTATGAAATGAAACATGTTGCAATAGGACCAAATTTCCCATAAGCCTGCTTCTTCAACATCGAAACTGCCTACCCAGCCTAGTACACCTAACATTTTTTCTTCATTTTAATTG
This sequence comes from Pinus taeda, assembly GCA_000404065.3. NCBI lineage: Eukaryota > Viridiplantae > Streptophyta > Pinopsida > Pinales > Pinaceae > Pinus > Pinus taeda. Next base: position 5,075 of record APFE030236046.1, read on the forward strand.
GGTGCATTTGAACTATCAAACCCTGATTCTTCTCTTTTCTTTTAGCTTCCCTCCTATCTAATTCTACCCTTATCTCTTCCAGGGCTCAGATTAAGCTGTTGAGACCCTTTGCTTCTCTACCTAACTACTTGTCTGCCAAGCTTGAGCTGTTTGTACAGACCTTTATTCTCTATTCCAAGACAAGTAAATTCAAACATGATCTAGCCAGGATAGACTGTCTGGCTATTCATCAACTATGGTAAGAGTTAACCACCAGTATATAGTGAAATTCTACAAAATATGGAACTTTGTAGCATGGAAAGAATGAACATATTTGGCACTTCTCCAGACAATCATGAAAAATGAAACTTATTGGTATAGGAAGCTAACACAATCTTCAAACATAACTCCACTTGTAGGCTACAAGAAAGTTAATGGATATTTTACAAATGTTGAAATATGTTAGTGTTCATATTAACATGAAGCATTGGCAAAGAAAGCCTCAACTTCCATCTTAAAAACGTATTGTTGGATTCGTAACATATTCATATTCAAGTGGAAATCGATAGTGATTCAAATAAGATCGAAGTTGTAATAATCATTGATCTTTTTAAGAAGATGCATATTCATGTGAAGGAGGTGAAGAAAATCTTGTTGTGGCTACTGGAATGAATATTCAGTAGGTAACGCGGAAATGGTTAAATGGACAGAGAATTAGAATATCAAGTGAAAACTTTGCAAAAAAATCATAGTGAGGACGTAGAGGCATGCCAGAGAGGGATGAGAAACACACATTTTGGCCATCATAAAAAAGGTTACAATCGAACATTACAACAAGATGGAATGTTTGGCGAACATTACAGAGTTAGTATGATATCCTCATAGAAATATTACACCAAATGTCTGAATGATGTGTTTGGTTAGATGAAATTGAAATTGGAAGCGATGCCAATTGGTTGAGATTCTCCGGCGTAGATTCGAATTGTCTCTATTGAACTGTCATGCCTGCTCTCTCTTTATTCCTGACATCATTACTTTTGTTTATGGTAACTTCACTGGTAAAAAAGGCGTTATGGATTAATATATGGTAGCAGTATATTATTACATTTTAGATTAAGAAGCACTATTTTTGGCTTTTTCTCATATTTATAGTTAGCTTGCGATCAATCCCTATCAACCTCAGACCGACAACTAGAGCATGTTATGAATTATGCTGGTGCAATTAAGATTCCAAAATTTGTATTATTTGATATTTAATGTTGGATAATAGGTGTGTAGTATTGGCATAGATGTTACCGTGACAAATTATTGATATGTGTTATGTTTAAATCTATAGGAACTATAACATTATGAAATGTATCCAATTGTCGATATATACAATTATCACATATATACATTTTTGGTGTTAGTATAATATCTTGGAGCAATGTTCATTTGTATTCAGGGAAAGTTACAATCCCAACAATGCAGCGATTATCATGAGGGACATGGTGGTTTATAGTTATAAATGTTTGGAATAAGGTCTTGCAACTGAAGGCGTCTGTTATATGCAATGTTATATATTTCATGTTTTGCTGGTGGTGTGTTGATGGCAGGCAGTGTGGTGAACCTTTCAAAAAGAGCAAAGAAGAATGATCTGGCCATATAGTGTCAAAATTATGCAATAAGAATAGGACAATGCATGAATTTATTTATGACAAATTGTGCTTATCATTGGCATCTATACAAACTATGGGTGGAAATAATACATTTGCATCATGTATAATATTAGCGACATAAACAATTGATAAAATATTGTTATTCGTGTACTGCATGTTAACTTCGACATACACATTGAGCTTTGGACGATGCATAGTATACCTTGGAACACATTATTATTGTTTTGCATAGTTATTGGCATGATGTACATTGCATGACATATACACAAATAATGAAGCTACGTGGTGTAGTAAGCCACATATATGCCTCCAAACTGCACTAGTAATGAATGTGGTTTTCTTGATTCAAAGTATTTTCTCGACCGGTCCCATAGAGACTCTGCCCCACTTGCATTCAAAATCAATTCAGACATTATCTATATATGGCTTTCGAGAACTCCTTGAACATGTTCAATGGGTATTTCCTACACATATCTGGAGTAAAATTAGGTGATGGGTGTCAACATGACCAAGGGTTCAATCCCAATTTAAGTGTAAGTCTTCTCCTTGTTCGCCTATATGAGTGTCTTTCTAGACTTGGGAACAAGATCCCCTGCATTCTCAACTATTATAAGACTATATTCTATTACAATACGTCATTGTAACAAAAAGGAAGGAAATACATTAAACCATGTGACACCTCCGCTAGAGTAAATTGTGGACAACCATATGATATGATGTTTCTCTCCTACCTTAGCACATCATAAGACAAATGAATATGATGGAAGTTATTTGTTGAAGAAAAATGGAAGTGTTGATGGTACTGGACCTACCAACATGTCAGGGGATCTCCCTGGCAAGAAGTCCCAACTAGACCTCAAACCATTTGGAGTAGTAGTCACAGTAGTGGGTAGTAAAGAAATTCCTTAACTGCAATATCACACAGAGGTAAGTGTGATATCTTTGTTAGAACCAACTGTGTGACCTTGCAGTGAGTCAAGTGATATGCATGGGGGTTCTAAGACATGGATCAGAAAATAAAGTGTATCCCTTACAAGCTTGTAATAGTACACAGCTTGAAAGGAATACACAAGATGAATGACATGACAAGCTAGAAATAAAAATAGTCGATAGTCCAAAGTGATAGGTTAAACCAGCAACACAACTGCAACAAGATTCATACAATTGCATCCAAAATAGTTCATACACAAATGCATAAGTTAAATAACATACATTGATAAAGCAACCAGATCATGCCGACTATAATAACAACATATGCATGAAAACGTGTTGGATCTGTTATATTATATAAAGTGAGAGTTCCATCTATAAATACACCATTGAAAACCATTAGCCCCAATAGTGGAACATTACAGTCAACACGCTTGCTCCTCCAAAGAGATGTACTCTATCTTCACTATGGAGAAGCCAAGGGTCATCACAATACTCTCCAAGCCTTCTCTAAGCAATTCCTAGCGAAAATATTGGCTCCCAAAAATCCTTTACTACTTGTTATGAGGTTCTATATGTAGCAAAGGGTGGGGTGACCCTTGGCATTCCCCTTTAACTCTTGGACTATCCTCATGACTCTTCACATTACAATCATGATTGTTGACATTCCACTAATGACACTTGGAATTTCACTTACAATATGTTTACAATAATAAAATTTCCACATCTACCCACGTGGGAGAAAAATAGGCTTGGGTTAGCCTAACAAGAAAAACAACATCACTAACGGTCTTGGGGAAAGACCAACTCAGTAACCTCCTCGCAGTGATAGTTGGTGGCGAATTGATACCAATCTTAGTAATATGCTATTGTGTCCCTATACTATTTGATGACATCTTTGGCAAAGTAGACTCTTTCCTCCATGGCTTCTGGGTATATGGTTATGAAACCTCGATCTTGCTCATCTTAAAGCATGCACATCACTGTCGTGAGTGTGGATGGACCACTGATATACCTTTGCACGCTCTCTGTGCTGAGTTGTAAGTCATTGTTGGTGGCTTTACTCATTAATTTCTTTATGTACATGTCGAAATCCAACATGACTTGGTTCTTCCTCATGGCTTCGATGAGGGTTGTAGTGGAATGGATCATGTGTGTTCACACTATGATATCCTGACTCCTGAAAAATTGTAATATGAAGCCTCAATGCTAGCGATGAGAGAACGAAGTTGCTGGTAGTTCTAGATCAACATCTGAGTCCATGCTTTGTCTAGCTCAACCTTTGGCTTCATCCTCTTGTGAAAGTAAATCACGGCTCCCTTGTAGCTCATTGCCCATTGTTGTATGTGCTTGTGAATGTCTTTAAGAGTTTGGGTTGTCTATGTGCACTACTTCCACAAACTGTATAAATGTATAACCACTTTACGCACAGTGACATATATTCTATACATTACATGGTGACCTCCAAAGTTAATATCTCTGCCACTATTTCTTTCTTCATATTTGTCATGGTGAATCCTGCAAACTTCTCTGTTCTTTGCCTAGCCTCTAGCAAGTCATTCGTTATTCTATCATTTTCTACTATCAAGAACTGATCATTGAACTCATGGCTTCTACATAAGCCTTAGAAGCCTCGGCCAACGTAACTAGATTTTTTCTAACATATGGTACAATCATCATTTATTATATGTGCACAAGTGATGTATGATGATCGAGGAGCTTCTTTCATCATGCCTATACAATCCTCTATTGTGTCTCATCAAATGCCAGATTGTACATATCTCTCTATCTTCGGATCATCATCAAGGAGAATAGATTCTCCTTGCTCGCTCGGGATTTGTTACAGTTATGGAGGTGGCAAAGACTGTGGTACAATCTCATATTCCGTCAACATGAGATTGGTGTCTTATTCCTCCATCTCCTATTCTGTCGCCATGTTTGTTTCATCAGCCAACTGCTTAACCTACTAAGTAAGTTCCTGAACCTGAACCTACTCACCCTCTTCTTCATCTGTTGGCTACTTTGCTATTTGAATCTATATCTACAAACTTTTCTCTATAAATGCACCTTATTATTCTTAATGTTCTTGTTTCTTCCTTTCTTCCCTTTCTCTCCTCCTAGGCTCCCATTCTACTTTCAACTTCTTCTCTGTCTCCTGCAATCTCCTCTATGTATCATCCAACCTTCCTTCTCTCTGTTCTTCCACTCTACTCTCCTTTCATGTTGTCACATGTTCGCATTTATGTCCAAAGCTACTTTCCCAACAAGAGTATATTCTCTAAGCTTGTAGCTTTGCTTAGCCTCTGCCCTCTTGGGAACATTCGTCTTGCCTTTGTCTTTTGTTGGTTTCCTACTGATTGTGTTGTTGTTGTTGTCACTTCCTTTGGTATTGTTTCCTACAGTGATGCTTTCCATTATACATCCATGATGATCAGGTCATTGAGCCTAGATGAGTTCTAGAAATACCCCCAAGGATATTCCTATGGCCAATGACATGCCCCATGTCTCCATGGGTAGTACACCTTCGCACAGTGGTTCTTGCATATCCAGTGGGGATCATATAGATTGAAACTCTTAGTGTCGAATCCAAACTTTTTCAAGTCCTCGGTCTTGACATATCATTCAATGTAGGCATCATGTACAACCCAATATGAAAAGGAAGAGTAGGCCATGGTGCCTTCTTCCTATTCTGCATTCCTACTCATAACCCTATGGAGATGTAGTCTGAAACCTCTTGCATGACCAGCATGTTCGTGGCAAACCTTGGTGGCTCAAGGGGAGGCTTTTGTGCACAAAACATCTTGATGAAGGTACCACTAGGTGAGGCATACCAATATGCTATGTTAAGCAATGCCTGCATCACTTCCTGGGACATGCAAGGTGGATCCTATTCAAATATCATCATTTACAGTGAGGCGATGAAGTTGTCAGATAGTCGAGCCATGACTCCTCGGTAGCTTCACTCATAGAGAAACTTGCAATAAATGTTCATAGTTTACTCTGATGGTGTCCATGTCTAACCCATGCCAGGGAAATGTTTTTGGGCACAGATTGCATCAAGAAGGTAGGTGGACATATCGAATCTCTCTTGTCCATCCATAAGTGGATTCTAGGCATTTGATACACGGACTTTTAGCTGAAGAGCCAACATGTTTGACCAAATGAAAGGCATGCCTTCATTTTCCATATTATCTAACATAACCTCCCAACTCTTCGGGAAGGTATCCCTTCTCTCTTGGCCATACGAGTGACATGAAAAGAGTCGTTACCCTTATTGAGTGACTTCATCTTGTAGAATTGGTTGGGTGTCCTCTTGAACCTCGATGGTTCTTTTACCCAATGCTTCATGATATCTCTAGAGTTTACATTGTTGTTGGAAGTGAAGAATAGTGCATCCATGTAATTCACCAGTTGCGGCAAGTGATACATCTATGATAGTTTTCCATCCTGAAGGTGGCAATCTGTGTCCCACTGGTATTTCTCAATCTCATCGTCTCAGGATCGGTATGTGAGACAACCCAATGAATGGTATCCGTGCACAGGAAGAGGGGATACATGCATGTAACCTTGTACAAGCCTAACTTGTGAATGTTGACATAAATGTGTCAATCTTCCAAATCTTCCTTGAAATTGCCTGCAAATATGTCCTTTATTTCTTGCCATGTGATCTTCATGTCCTTCTCTATGAAAAAGTATGTGTCTATATAGATGGGAAATTTCATTGGAACCTATTCAACCACCTCTCTATTACTAATCTCTATAACATCATTTGATCCAACTCTCTTGGAAACCATGGTGCTTGAACTGTTGAGATATTGCCCAACAATTTTTGTACTGGGAGATAGAGCGGACATTCACAATAAGAAAATGTTAGTTTAAAAACACAATGAACTTCAAGGGTTGATCATGTAACAATATGAGTGACTGCTAGAAAAGATCCCACAGTAGTGGCACTTATAGGTAGGATACTGTCAGCTTGAACAACAAATTGCATAGTCTCAGCTGCTAGTGAGACCCCCTGTTGACTCGAACTGTGCAAAGCATATTCCAATGAGGTTGACTATGGACTGGAACTGCGTAGTGCATAGTTCAGTCTAGCTTGACTATTTTCCGAGACTGTGCATTGTGCAATCCGAGTGGGAAAGACTTGACACTATCTCCCAAAACTATGTAGAGAATAGTTGGAGGCCAGTGATATGCATCCTTCAGCACAATTACTAGAGCCAAAGTAGAGTCCGAAGTTTTGGGAATGTGCACGCATTCCTAGAAAATAAAACACTGACCCAAGGAAGACCAAATCTTCCCAAGGGAAACTTGAAAATGACTACATCTAAATGCATTGGCAAAGGCTGGTGTAGATAGGAGTGAATGACTATGCATGCAATCAAACCCATCGCAACAATCATTCAAACAGATAAAAAACAAAGCTGGTGGAGAGGGTCGCCGCAATGGCACCCGTTAGTGCAAAAACAATGGTATGCATGTGACACTTAAGAAAGGCAATGAAAAACTTGAAACAACATTTATAAAAGTTAAAACAAACTAAAAATATGGTCATCGTTCAATAAAACATGCAAAACAACACTCACACGAGCCAAGGAAATAAAAGCAACATAAAAAGTAGCAAAAGAATTGAAAATAAAAAATTACCCAAAAAAGTTGCACTGATTGTGCTAAAATTTCATAGATTCCTTGGGAATGACAAAGCTCCAATATGGAATGTGTAAAATGAGATTTTATGCATCGTTTGAATATATTTGGTAGATTTAGGTTTTATGACACACATGACACGAATATAGGAAAAAGTGACACTTCGCAGGAAGATTCTAAAATCAACTTTGATGTAACTCGTAGTGCTAAAAATAGATCCCTATCTATTAGGGATTATTTTTACTTTTTTTACCTATCTCTTTTTTGAGAAAGGGTTGCCATGCATGCATGGGAAGATTGCGCAATTCTGGAGGGAAATGGGCAACTTGCCAGCATATGCATTAGGAAGCAGCTGAAGGAATGCTTCTGTGCAACTCCTAGTCTGAGTGGCTATGGATGCCTATCATTGTCTGAGAAATTTCCAAACTGAAGATAAGTTGTTAGTTGGGTCTGCACAATTCCTAAGCCAAAGCCTAATGTTGGGATCTTTTGCACAATTTTTCTAAGCAAGGTTTTCTGTCGAACTACTCTGCACAATTCTCAAGAGCAAGGTTGACTACCAACATGCTCTGCACTATTCCAGAGACCAAGTTAGGCCAACCTATACTATTTCGCATTTTTCCAAGACAACACAAGAATTGGATGTGAACCAATTCGTGGGGTTAGCTTATGGTTGTTTAGAAAAGCAATTTAGAGAACAAAAGACACAAAGTGAAAGATAAACTTGAATGAAACACAAGTACATGAGCAGTGCAAGACATGTTGCTAATATTTTGAGGAAGGAGTCTTCGAAGCAAAGTGAAGGAAAAATTTTGGAGGGTGGTTGTGGCCACTACAACTTTGGTGACACACTGGTCGAAATCCAACTCTCTCTACATACCTTTTTTCATGTAAAGTGAATCTAAATCCTTCAGAAGTATTGTTCAATTCTTTGATTGTCATGGCTTCATCACTAGATTGAGCTAAAGATATAGTTCCTCCCATTCTCTTCACTGGTCAACACACATACCAAGCCAAGTCAACTGATTTGTTTTGATTGGGGAATAGGCGTATATTGATACACAAGTAATATAATTGTCAGATTTGTAGTTTCATATTTGGTGTTGCTCCACTGCCAGCAGGCTAGAGAGTACCCCGACAAAGTCACACATGAAAACAAGCATCACTCCACTTCCAACAAGCCTAGTTAGTACCCCAACAGAGTTACTTGCTTCACCTCTCTGTGGAAGGATCCTTTCTCTTCTTTCGCCTTTATTCTATTTTTCAATTTTTCACTTCAAAGAACTATGCATAGGAACTTATTTATTTTCATGGCAGAAGGGGGATCCCAAATTATTGAGATCAGAAGAGGTTATCCCTTCAGAGAAGTATGTTATATATACCTCTGACATACTTGTTAAGGTTTCCCCCCCTCACCTTACTCTACTTGACTGAGCTGACAAGGGTTAACCAAATATAGAAAAAATGATTAGAGTAGGCAGTACTAGTTAAAAGTGCAAGCATTGTGTTTTCACCAAGACTCACTTTGAACAATACATATTTTCCATCAGGGTATCATCGACAGAAGACAACAAGCTCTTCATAGAGAGAGAGGACAACATATCAAAAATTGTTGATAGATGTACAAGTCCTCATGTACTTTACCCAGCTTGTCTCAAGAGCAAAACATGGTTTCATGTGAAGATAAACCTACGAGTGCATAGCAAGAAAACAAACAAACAAGAAAAGAACAAAAGTAAATGAAAGAAAAACAAGAAAATTACAACATGCAAGAAAAGAAAACAAGAAAAAAACACTACTCCGAATCCTAAACTAAATAGTTCATGGACCTAGTAATGTGAAGCGATATTTCCAATGCATCAACCAAAGCATTGGTTGGCCCATGTTGTTGAAGTCATGGTTGACCAGAAAAATATTCAAGTAAACCAATACAAAAAAAGATAAGATAGTAAAGATAAACATGCTCGAAGTTTGAATGCGTCTACAAAAAAGAAAAGAGTAAGTATGCAAGACAAACATTATGTAGACATACCATGGTGTTGCAACACACTGTGTGCATACAATGAGGATGTACATTCTTTTGGCCATGAAAAATTAAAAAAACATGAGAAAGAAATAAAAAAAATTCTTCGCAAGAGTGCTCATTGTGTATGATTCCTCCAATGCATGAGCAATGGGATAATGTGATTCACGTGGAGGATGTGAAATTTGTAAACTAGATTGATCTTCAATGCAAATAGGAAAGTGATGAGGAGTCTTGGGTGTTTCAACATATTTTTTATCAGAACGGGAACTGACCTCAAGATAGGGAGGATCTGACATAAGCATCAACGTGGGCTGAAGTGCCTCGACAGTTTGAGTGGTTTCCACTTCATCATTAGGTAGAGCATCAAAGAGCGGTGGATTATAGAGATCAACAGTGAATGAATCAACATCATGATTGAATAAAGGAGTAAAGAGATCACAACATCCATGATCATAAAATTTGAGATGTTCATTGACATCGTCATGATCTAACAAATAATACAAAGTGGTAGATGAAAAACAAGAATGTCCACCCTCTAAGCTTTTTAAAGAAAATATGATATATTGGGTGAATTCTGAAAGAAAGATGTGTCCTCTCCTTAATGAAATGAAAAACTGACATCTAGCGTGTTCTGTGAATGATTCAAGCTAGAAACATCTCGGAATGAATTTTCACAAGACAAATAAAAAATGGAAGAAACACCAAATATGTCAGGAAAATGTGGATGATGTGCAGATAGAAGGAGGTCATCCTTCACCATTGGTTCTTCTTCAGATTCCCACACATAGGCATCATAAATGATAGTATAGGTTGGAAAATCAATACAAACTCCATCAACAACTTGATCCTTGTTGGGGAGCGGAGGGCCCACGTAATGATTTTGGGGCTTAGAACCCATAATTTAGGGTAATGATGTTATAGAGGTTTCGTGAAGTGTGAAAGATGTGAAATGTAATAGATCGAGTCAAAGGGTTGTCCATCCAAAAATACTATAAAATAATAGGAAGTGAGTTGGCCTGCCCATGGTCTATGGACCATGGGAATGTATAAATAGAGCGAGGCTCTAAGGGTAGAGGTAGATTTTTGGGAAAGATCTAATGTGTTATGGGTTGGTGAAAGTAATCAGTGTTTGACATCTGTAAGTTCAAGTCAAGAGTGTTAGTGGGTAGATAGAGGCTCCATATCGATGTGCACAGAGGCCTGATAGAGTTCGCAGTTGTGTGCGCAGACCCCTGCAACTGTGTGCACAAGGAAGAAAGAAGATTGTACTGAAATGAAGATGTTAATAAAGATAAGTTGGTTCTGAAACACTGTATTGATTCTGAGTTATTGTGGATCTTGTTATATTCTTGTTTATGCATCTACTATATGAGTTTTAGTTTGTATTTATGAATGAAAATGACGCACACTAGGTAATATTGTTAAATGTTTGCTTGACGACCATAAGAAATAGAGTAACTCTATAATAAATTCCTTAATAAGAAAATGCACTTGTGCGGATCTACGCGGAAGCCCGACATCAGTACAGAGTGACACGAGGCTGTATAATGGATCGCGAACCCTCCAGACCACATGAAGACATCCCAAGGGTGCGAAAACCTAGTTCCAGCACCCTCCCCTGCTACCTTGGGTGAGACCTTAGTTTGCGCTCCACAGGATATTACCGAAAGGCCCGGTAGCTACGAGATTTGTTTGGCTAATAACTCTTCTGAACCTGGGTCAGGGCCCAATAAGCCAACAAATGGTTCCGTTGCGAGGACCGGGATTTTCCTGAGGGATGTTTGATGTAAAAAGTTTGGAACCCTACGAAATTTGAAGATTTATTGGATCAGAAGCGGTACGAGTTCATAAGTGGCCTTAGCACACCTGCACGCAAACCAGAAGTTTAGCATGGAAAATGCGATCAAGTTCCCTATATTCAAAGGAGTAGGAAGTGAAGATCCAAAACAATTTTGGTTCGTAGTAAGAGAATTGTGGGAAGCGCACAGAGTTATGGATGATAATTTTAAAAAGGCTACCCTGGTAAGTGCACTACAAGATCGCATGCTGACTTGGTATATTAAGTAGTCTAACGATCACCCCAATGCCAAAATAGCGGAGATCCGGGATGCACTAAACAAGGAGTTTAGTCAGCCAAAATTAGAGACACAGTTGATCATAGGGTTCAAGGAGATCGTGATGCTACTAGGAGAAACCCCTTGGGATCTGGATCAGAGACTGAAGAGTACAATCCAAGAGGCTAACATGACACTAACGGATGAACAACACTACATGTGGTTTGTGATGTATTTAATGCTACACCTGAGGACAACGCTATCACAGTAGAAGATCTCGACCCAAGCTGAAGCATTAGAAATAGCGATGAGGTTGCATGAGACTCCAATATAGGGTCATGGGTTGGGAGTTTAGCAGATCCATGCCAAATACAAAATCTCTACTTGGAAATGCAGAATTTGAAATAGGAGAAGGCACCCAGGCCAGAAGTGCACGAGGAGTTGTGGCGCATTAAATGTAAAGGTCAGGGCCACGTTAAGGATCATTGTCTGATATTCAAAAACTATTTGATAGTGGGGGGATCAATGCTGTTGCGACCAGAGGCATAAGAGGGGCTAAGCGCGGTACCCTCACTCTGGTGTTCAATCTGTCAGGTGGGAGCAAAGCACAACACGAACAACTGTCACCTACTGCAAAAGTTTACCCAGACCCCCAAACAACTATTTTATAATTTTTGCATATTGGTGGGCCACGATGAATGAGACTGCCATAGTTATGAATTATTGATGGATTGAGCACCTGCCTACAGGATGCAGATTGAGGCACGAGGTTAGGATCTAGCCAAGGCGATAGTGTGCCATGGGTTCTAGGGGCGAGGACGAGGACAGGGAGGAATGGGGCCAAGAATGGGCCGCATGAAGCTAATCCATTACAACTGCGAAGGACCAAGGCACTACGCGTGTGATTGTACCAACTTGACCAGAATATCGTGTCCCTACAACAAGCAGTTCGATCATGAAATGATAGAGTGCCCCACATTGATAGAGTAGATACGTGAGAAAAGGGAAACACAACCTACGACGATGCAGAACATCCAAATGATGAGGTCTGAACCGTGTGAGGAAGACCCCAATGTCAACATGATGCTCAGAATTGGCATGACCACAGGGGAGGATAAGGGGAAACTAACTAAGGAAGACACAGGGGTTCACAAGGAGACAAGTCTAGAAGCTAGGAAGAGCTTCGCAAAGGTCTCTACCCTAGGTAGTAAGGATGAAACTGAGCCAGAAAGGGATCCCTCGATGCTAACTACCTTTCTAGAGACATGCATGAAATTTCTCCATGACAATAAGGTGATTAAAGGATTACAAGAGCTAATAACTAGGTCCGCAGGGTCAAGTGAACCTCGCGTGATCCGAAAACTGGGGAGACATGCTTTGCGTACTAGATGGGAAATGTGATTAACAGTGTAGATTGGTGACTATGAGATGGATTAGATCATTCTAGACTTAGGCTCAGATGCAAATGTGCTACCTAAACAAACTTGGGAGTGCATGTGCAAGCCCACACTCCAATGGTCTCCTATTCAATTGTGGATGGCGAACCAACAGAAGATCTTGCCCATGGGGAGACTGCAAGGAATTACAGTAGATATAGAAGGCATGAACATACAAACGGACTTTGAGGTAATAGAAATTGTGGATGAAAGTGGCCCTTACCCTTCGTTTTTAGGGATGGACTAGGCCACGAATATGAATGGGGTCATTAATTCAAAGAAGTGGAAAATGATATTTGAGAAGAAGTCACTCTGCGTAGTCATTTTGCCAGACCCAACTGAAGGAGCACGTTACACTGAAGCCATGCGTGATGAAGGAAGTGATGATGAACTGGATTATATCTACAAGGTCGCTGCACGAAATCAAGGTTGGATCAATCTGATTGTAGAAGGAAGAATATCATGGGAGTGTGTAGAGTCCTACATTGCAGTTTCAGATGAGGAAGACAAGCAGTGGTATAATCAGTTGAATGGAATAACAACGTTAAACTGCAACATGTTGTTGTATTGGGTAAAAGCTTAGGATCGAGAACTGCTAATGTATGATGGGATGACAGTGGTAGCTGAATTCTTGACCAAGTTTGAAAGCGCGGTACCAGAGCACTAATGGTTCGATGCGTTAAAATGGGCATTGCACGTGATGCCTGTGCATTGGTGGGGAACACATGAAGGAACCTTTGAAGACTGGAGCAGCTGCAGGTGAATGATGCGGATAAGGTTTGGGAAGCTGGAACTATGAATAACTGAAAAGTACGATGGTCATGATGACGTGCGCATGCACCTCACTAGATGGACCCAGGCCTATGGAGAAGAGCCTCAACCGGAGTGGGTACACTTATTTTATCATACCCTGGATGTCATCCCAAGGAACTGTTATACTGAAATAGAACTCTGACATGGTACGGGTGAATGGGATATCATACATGAAGGGTTTTTATTGACATTCCTATTTGAGGACCAATGGATGGATACTGTTGATGAATCATTGTAAGTTGTTGAGGCTGCCATTTTCAAAGTACCACTGGAACCAGAAGAAATAGTGCAGCCCGATTGGTCACGTTTTCTAAGCTAGGCCCTAGAATGTTACAACGTGCAGATAGAAGATGATGAGGACGACCCTAGAAACATCAATATTCCAAAAACAGAGGGGAGTCACAAGGTTCGTGGACTAGCGATCAAGGACTCTGACATCACCGCACCGCTGAAAATGAAACAAGTGAACATTGGTACAGAGGAGGAGCCGAAGTATGCAATTCTTGGGGACTATTGGGATTATGCCACAGTGGATAAGGTTGTGGAGTTACTTCATGAATATCAAGATTTATTCTCGACCAAAATCATAGGGTTAAAAGGAATCCTTAGCGACCTAGGAATGGTGAACATAACTCTGAAGCCAGATGCGAAGCCAGTCAAGCAGTGGCCCTATCAGTTGAATACAAAATATAAAGCAAAGGTCTGCGAAGAATTGGATAAAATTCTTGTAGTAGGAATAGTTAAACCAGTGGAGGAATCCAACTGGGTAAGTCCTATGGTTGTACAAGAGAAAAAATAAAAGGTAGAAATATGCATCTGTGTGGATCTCAGTAAGCTCAATGATGCATGTGCTAACGATCCATTCCCAATGCCATTTACAGACAAAGTACTAGAAAATGTTGGGGGACAAGAAGCCTAATCCTTTACGGACGGTTTCTCGAGGTACCACTAGGTCAATATTGCGCTAGAGGATAGGAGTAAAACAACTTTTGCTACCGAATGGGGATTTTTTCAGTATATGGTGATGCCCTTTGGACTAAAGAACACGTCGACGATATTGTCGCGCATTGTGGTAGCTGCATTCAAGGAATTTATACATAAGCTTTTAGAGGTATATCTTAATGATTGGACCATATCTGGGCTAGTTAAGAAACATACCGCGAGCTTACAGTTAATGTTGGATACTTTCTCACGGCACCAGATTGCGCTAAATCTAAAGAAGTGTACTTTCCTCATTCCCTTCAGGAAATTTCTCGGCCATGTGGTTTGCAAGGAAAGCTTGATGGTAGACTCGGTGAAGATTGCTTTCATACTCAATTTGCAAGCGCCGCGAAGTGTCAAACAACTGTGCGCCACACTGGGACACACTGGTTACTATGGAAAGTTCATCAAGAGCTATGTGCATATCACGACACCGATGGAACAATTGTTGAAAAAGGATGCTACTTATTGTTGGAATGAGGAAAGCAATAAAATTCTGGAAACACTCAAGGAAAAGATGTCATTAGCTCCCATTTTGATCTTTCTAATATGGGACATTGAATTTCATGTGCATGTTGACGCATCATGTATCGTGCTGGGCACGGTACTCACACAGGAAGGAGTGGATGGAATTGATCACTCAATCACATTTGCAAGTCGACGATTGTCCAAAGCTAAAAAGAACTACTCCACTATTGAGCATGAGGGGTTGGTGGTGGTATACACACTCCAGAAATACCACCACTATTTACTCAGGGGACACTTTAAGATGTATACTAATCATTTCGCTTTAAAATACTTATTGAATAGGCCTGTGTTGGGGGGGTGCATTTGTAGATGGTTTTTATTGTCTAAGGAATACAATTTTGAAGTCACCATAAATTCAGGGCATCTAAATGCAGGCCCAAATCACCTGTCCCGAATTAAGAATGGTGAAGAACCCACAAACCTAGAGGAGGGACTACCTGATGCATAGCTTTATGCAGTGTGCATCATGGATGGCCACATTGAGGATATAATCCACTTCTTAACTAGAGGAGCCATGCCGCAAGGGTATTCTGTTCAAAAAAAGAAAGAATTGGTGATACGCGCATCAGACTTTACTGTTATTGTAGGGCACCTCTACAAAATGCGCAACGATGAAATATTACGTAGATATGTACCAAAATTTGAGCGAGGATAGATCCTTGCCGAAGAACATGGGGGACTTTTAGGAGGACATTATGTAGGATGTGCCACAACACAGAAGATACTTTGCATAGGACTATGGCATCCAACTCTACATCAGGACTCAAAAGCGTACTGTCAGGCCTGCGATGTATGTCAACAAACTGGGAAACCATCACAGGGGGATGAAATTCCACTCAAGCCATAGATGACATTGCAACCATTCAAAAAATGGGCAATAAAATTTGTGGGGCCTCTCACACCTCCAGGAAAGACGGGTGTGCGCTATATCATCATAGCGATGAAATACTTGACCTAATGAGAGAAAGCATAGCTAGTTAAGGACTGCACGGGCGCTACAACTACACAATTTTCGTTTGAGAATGTGTTAACATGGTTTGGATGTCCAAAACTTCTAACGAGCGACCATGAAACACACTTCCTGAATGAGACTATCAGTGTGCTCATTGAGGAGTTCCATATATAACATCAACAGAGTACGTCGTACCACCCACAAGCGAATGGGACCATTGAAGCTTTTAACAAGATTTTGGAGACTACGTTGACAAAGGTATGTAATGCACAATGAAACGATTAGTATTTGCACATACCTACTATGTTATGGGTATACCGAACAAGGTAGAAGAATTTTACAGGGTAGACACCTTTCTGGTTAGTCTATGGCAAGGAAGCCATGATGCCAATGTAATACATTGTACCTAGTTTGCAATTAGCAACAACGATAGGCATGGCAGACTAGGGGGCTTTGGAAGAGAGGATCATGCAACTGGAAGAACTTGAGGAGGAATGACTTTTGGCAGGATTCCACCAGTAGGTAAAAAAGAAGTGGAAAAAATCTTGGCATGATCACCATATCGAGATGCGCACATTCAAAGAAAATGATCTATTATTACTATATGACAGCAAGTTCAAGAAATTCCCTAGAAAGCTCCGAATGCATTGGTTGGGACCCTATGTAGTCAAAGAAGTCACCACTAGAGGTGCAATCTAGCTTTCCAAGCTAAATGGAGAGCCCTTCCCAGGCAGAGTAAATGGAAATCGCTTGAAGCTCTACACAGGTGGGCCGACTGCCTGACTAACTAACCAAAGGATGGTCTCAATGCTCCAACCAGTTGAAAGAGAGCACGGGATGATAAAGGATTCTGGGGAGGAGCTACAGTGACAACAAGGGTGTGCATAGAAGTGATATGTCATGAGGATCACGGTTGCATGGAAGGAGCTACATTGCTACATGGACAAGCAGAAACATGACTATTGTTGTCACTATTCATGACAAGATGTGTGAGTTATGGCAAAAAGGAGGGGGCGACGGGTAATTAAGAGACAAGGTATGAGCCAGATCTAGAACGATCTGCCGCAAGTCTAATGCTACGGTGCTAGAAAAGGAGGGAACTGCTGAATTTGAATTTCAAAATGCTTATAAATCACAGGGAGGCATCAGCCGAACAATCTGTGGTTTCGAGAGAAGTAAACTATTGTGAATTTCCATCAGTATGGAATTGGTCATCATCGATGCGAAAGGAGTCAGCCCGGGGGTTGTAATCTAGCCAATGGAGTTACAAAACTTTATGGATAGTGTGGTGTCGATTGCCATAGGCACTGCGCAGAGTTCAGCACCAACGGTAGGAGATGAATCGGAAATTCTTAGACACAAAGCAGAACTGGTCCATATGCCACTGCCTAACCCATGGGCTGGTTGGTGACCCATAAAAGATAGAGGAAACACTTTGAATATGTAGATAAATCATGGAATTATAGTTAACAGTTCGTCTCTAATGCACGTTGAAGATTGGGATCTCATGGATAGAAACAATTTTCTTGCAAAATTACAATACAAGCTACAACAGACAGTCTATATGGTAGACTAGAAATTGGAAATTTGTTACATTTGCATAAAAAGTTCCTGTATACGGCACCCTGGCTTAAGCTAAAATCCTATGAAGGGGTGTTCTGTGTTAACCGAGAAGAGCAAAATGAGAATCATCGATTGCACGAATCAGTAGAGGCAATGGAGCGAAAGCTTGAAGAAGCATTCCAAGACACAAAGAGGGAGTAGCAAAATGAAGTGCATCACTCATAGGGACGGTGGACCGTGAAGCCTTGGCAGCACATATCGCCGTACCACCGAGTGACTTGGAATGAGTCACGACGATTTTGTTGGGGACCTATTGGGCAGTGGAGGCCACACTTAATGGTTTTGGGGCTTAGAACCCGTAATTTAGGGTAATGATGTTATAGAAGTTCTTCAAAGTGCACAAGATGCGAAATGTAATAGATCGAGTCAAAGGGTTGTCAACCCAAAAATAATATAAAATAATAGGAAGTGAGCTAGCAATAGAGTGAGGCTTTAAGGGTAGAGGTAGCTTTTTGGGAAAGATCTAATGTGTTATGGGTTGATGAAAGAAAACAGTGTTCAACATCTGTAACTTCAAGTCAAGAGTGTTAGTGGGTAGATAAAGGCTCTGTAGCTATGTGCACGGAAGCCTGAGAGAGTCTGTAGCTATGTGCGCAGACCCCTACAGTGATGTGCGTAGCGAAGAAAGAAGATTCTACTGAAACAAAGATATTAATAAAGATAAGTTGGTTCTGAAACATTGTGTTGATTCTGAGTTATTTCAGATCTAGTTATATTTCGGTTTATGCATCTGTTATATGAGTTTTAGCCTTTCTTCATGAATGATAATGATGTGCACTGGGTAATATTGTTAAATGTTTGCTTGACAACCATAAGAAGTAGAGTAACTCTATAATAAATTCCTTAATAAGAAAACGCACCTATGCGGATCGACGCGGAAGCTTGACAGCAGTACAGAGTGGTGTGACGCCATAGAACAGATCGTGACCCCTCCAGACCACATCAAGACATCCCAAGGGTGTGGAAACCTGGTTCTAGCACCCTCCCCTGCTAGCTCGGGTGAGACCTCCGTTCGAGCTCTGTGAGCTGTTGCTGAAAGGGGCGGTAGCTGTGGGGTTTGTTTGGCTAATAACTCTTCCAAACCTAGGTCAGGGTCCAATAAGCCAAAAATCCTCATGAACAACAAATGTGGAGTTTAGAATGAGAGAACACAACACAGTAAAATCTAAGTATCCACACGATGAGAGGAAGGAGGTCGAGAGAAAAAGTTCACGTGACAACCAATAAACTTGCGAGCTAAATCTTCGTACATATCCATAGTAGGTGGGGTGGGAGGATGTGACAATTCAACATATGGGTTTGCAACTTCTCCCACCTCACACGCCGGAGCTAGAGCTGTTTAATGAGAAAAAAATGGAGGCTCACTTGTGAAAGCAACCTTATCCATATTGGGTGTGGCAGCTTTAACACTAATGTATGATGGGAGAGGTTCAAACGATTCTAACACATGTGGATGTTTAGATATGTGAAGAAGATAATGAAATCTTTCATGAAGAAATTTCCAATCAATTTCATCTTCTAGGATTTGAAAAGCAATATTTTGGAAGCGCTTCCAAAATTGTAAAAGGGATTCATCAGGTGCTTTCTGTAATTCCAGGATTTTTTTATTTAGTCCTTTATGATCATAGTGATAGAAATCATGGGACAAATCTCAGATCATTTGATCATGAGAGTGAATAGATGTTGTGGGAAATGTGACACAAAATTGTAGTGCATTCCCTTGAAATGTGAATGCAAACAACGAGCAGGGAATGTGATCCTCATGGATTTCATTTCTTTCACATAAACCCATGAAGGAAACTCCATGACTACACAAAGCTTCTTCGCCTTCACCATCATATGTGTCATGTGACAAGTCATTAAGGAGACCCTCCAACACTTCAAAATCACATCCATGAGACAGAAATGTTGGAGGATTAACTGTAATGTAAGTCATGAAAGATGTGCAAAAATTCAAAACAGACTTTGAGGACACTTCTCATCTAACCCTCCTCCAAGTGTGATAAATGTGGATGGTGTTGGACCTGCTAACATGTGAGGGGATTTCCCCAGTAAGAAGTCCAAACCAGACCTTAGACAGTTTGGAGTAGGATTCCCAGTAATGGGTAGTAAAGTAATTCCTTGACTACGATAACATGCAAAGGTAAGTGTGATATATTTTTCGGAAGCAAGTGTTTGACCTTGTAGCGACTCAAGTGAGATGCATGGGGGTTTTAACACATGGATAGGAAAAGGAAGTGTATCCCTTAGAAGCCTGAAATAGTATGTAGCCTGAAAGGAACACACGAGCTTAATGACATCGCAAAATCAAAATCAGAATAGTCCACAATCAAAAGTGATGAGTTAAACCAACAACACAATTGCGACAAGATTCATACAATTGTATACAAAATAGTTCATACACAAATGTGTAAGTTAAATAACATACATTTCTAAAGAAACCAGAATAGTCCAACTATAATAACAACATATGCATGAAAACATGTTGGCTATGTTATATCATATAAAGTAAAAATTCCATCCATACATACACCATTGACAACCACTAGCCCCAATAATGGAACATTACAGTCAACACTGCCTGCTACTCCAAAGAGATGTACACTCTCTACATTGTGGGAAGTTGAGGCTCATCAAAATACTCTTCAAGCCTTCTATAAGAAATGCCTAGCCAAAAGTTTTGCTCCCTTAAACCATGTACTATGATTTATGAGGTTATATATATAGAAAATGGTGGGTTGGCACTTAACATTCCCCTTTGACTCTTGGACTACCCTCATGACTCTTCACATTACAATAGTGATTATTCAAATTCCACTAATGATACTTGGAATTTCACTTACAATATGTTTACAATAATAAAATTTACACATATACCCATGTGGGGAAAAAATAGGCTTGGGTCAACTTGATAAGACAAACAACATCATTGGGAGTCTTGGGGAAAGACCAACTTTGTAACCTCCTCATGGTGATCTTTGGTGGTGAGTTAATAGCAAGATTGGTACTGCACTATTGTGTCCACTTATAGTTTGATGAAATATTTGTTGAAGTGGACTCTTTCCTCCACAGCTTCCGGGTATATGGTTCTGAAACCTCTGTCAAGCTCATCCTGAAGCATGCACAACATTTTCCTAAGTGTGACTAGAGCACTAATGCAACTTTGGATGTTCTTTGCATTGAGCTGCAAGTCATCACTAGTGGCTTCACGCGTCAACTGCTCTATGTACATGTTGACATCCATCATTACTTACTTCCTCCTCATGGCCTTGGTGAGGGTTATGATGGAAGGGATCTTGTGCGTTCACACTATGACATACAGAATCCTAAAAAATTGTGCATAGGAACCCTCAATGATAGTGATGAGTGGAGGGATTTGCTCATAGTTCTGGATCAACATCTGAATCCATGCTTTGTCTAGATTAGCCTCTGGCTTCATCCACTTATGCAAGTAAAGTGGGGCTCCCTTGTACCTCATTGTCCATTCTTGCATGTGTGCAATAGCAGTGTGAGTGTGTTTGAGAGTTTGGGTCATTTGCATGCACTGCTATTGAAGACGATATAAATGGAAAATCGATTTGTGCACAATGACAAATCTTCTATACACTATTTGCATAGTGGACTCCAAAGTCGATATCTCCACCACTATTACTTTCTTCATGTCTATCATGGCCTCCATAGTTAATATCTCTACCCAACCTCTTGTAATTCCTTCACCATTCGATCATTCTCTGCTATCAAGAACTTGACCATTGAACTCATGGCTTCTCCACAAGCCTTAAAAGCCTCAACCATGGAAACTGGATGTTTTCTAACATCTAGTACAATCATCCTTTATTCTATGTGTGTAGGTGATGTATGATCATACAGGAGCTTCTTCTTTTTTCTTGTACAATATTCCATTGTGTCTCATCAAATGCTATATTATACACATCTATCTCTCGACCATCATCAAGGAAAAAAACGTATCCTTGCTCGCTTGTGACTAGTTGTGGTTCTGGAGGTGGTGGAGACTGTGGTGTGATCTTGGATGCCCTTAGCATGAGATATATGTCTTTGTCCTCTAGCTCTTGTTTCATCTCCATGTCTATTTCCTCAACCAACTATTCAACCTATTGAGCAAATTCCCGAACCTGCACTTGCTCACCCTCTTCTTCATCTACTGGCTGCTTTGTTGTCTTAACCTGTATATGGATAGTTTTTTCTGTCAGTGCACCTTGTCCTTCTTCATGTTCTTATTTCTCCCTTTCTTCCCTTTCTCTCCTCCTATGCTCCTGTTATTCTTTTAGATTCGTCTTCATCTCCTATAATCTCCTCTTTGTATCTTCCAACATTTGCTTCTCTCTCTTCTTCTACTTCACTCTCCTTTCGCTCTGTCACCTCTTCACCTCTATCTCCAAAGATACTTTCTCAATAAGAGTATCTTCTTTTAACTTGTAGCTTTTCTCAGCCTCTGCGCTCTTGAAAATATTCCTCTTCCCATTGTCTTGCTTCGTTTTGTTGCTCATTGTTGCAGTTGTTGTTGTTGTGTCACATGGTGTTGTTGCCTGCAATGCTACACTCCATTCTACAACCATGCTAACCAATTCATTGAGCCTAGAGGAGTTATAGAAATACCTCCAAGGATATTCCTCTAGCCAGTGACATGCCTTGTGGATCCATGGGTGGTATACCTTTGCATAGTGGCTCTTGCATATGTAGTGGGGATCATATAGATTAAAACTCTTGCTGCCGAATCTGAAATTCTTCATGTCCTTAGTCTCGAAATCAACATATTTCAACGTATGAATCTCATACATCCCAATATAAAAAGGAAGAGTAGGACATGGTGCCTTCTTCCTCCTCTACAACCCTATTGATAACCCTATGGAGATGTGGTATGCGACCTCTTGCGTGAACAACTTGTCTGTTGCAAACCTTGGTAGCTCATGCAGAGGATTCTCTGTGCCAAACATTCTTATGGAGGTGCCACCAGGTGAGGCATAGAAACTTGCTATGTTATGAAATGTCTGCATCACTTCTTGGGACATGCAAGGTGGATCTTGTTCAAATATCATTCTATACAACAAGGCAATGAAATTGTCACATAGGCTCACCATGACTCCGTGGTAGCTTCACTCAGAGAGAAGCTTGAATACACAACTTCCTCTGTTGGTGTCCATTTCCAACCCATGCCAAGGAACTATTGTTGGGCACAGATTCCATCAAGCAAGCACGCATATATATAGAATATTACTTGTCCATCTTTAGGTAGATTCTGAGCATTTGAGACATGCACGTTTAACTGAAGAGCCAACATGTCCAACCAACTGAAAGGCCTTCCTTGATTTTCCAATAGTTTTAACATAACCACCCAACTCTGAGGGATGGTCTTTGTGCTCCCTTGGCTATACAAGCAACATGCAAAGATGACTGGGAGGTTATAGGCCTTCCTGAGTGACTTTACCTTGTAGACATAGTTTGGTGTTGTCTTGAACTTCGATGGCTCTCTTACCCAACACTTCATGATATCTCTAGATTTTAAATTGTTGTTGGGAATAGCTACGGAAAGTCATGCATATGATGATAGTTTCCTATCTTGAAGGTGGCAAGTTGTGTCCCACTAGTATTTCTCAATGTCATCATTTTAGGATCGATATGTGAAACAAACCAATGAATGATATTTGTGCATGGGAAGGAAGGGTATTTGCATGAAACCTTGTACAACCCTGACTTTTGAATGTCCACATAGTCCTATAAATATTCCATATCTTTGTGGAAAATGCCTGCAAATATCTTGTTTATTTCTTTCCATGTGATCTTCATGTCCTTATCTACAAAGAACTGTGTGTTTGCATAGATGGGCAAGTTCATTAGCACTTGTTAAACCACATCTCCAGTACTTCTCTCTACAATGTCCTTTGATCCAGCTCTCTTCGAAACCATGGTTACTGTATTGCAGAGAGACTGCCTAAAAAATGATGTACCTAGGGACAGAGAGGAAAATCACAACAACAAAATGTCAGTTTAAAAACACGATGCACTTCGAGGATCGATCATGAAAAAAGGTGGGTGAGTGTTGGGTAAGATTGTGTAGTAGTGACTTAAACACAAGAGACTGTTAGCTAAACTATGCATTATATAGTCTCAGCTATTAGTGAGACCTGCTGCTGATTGGAAATGCATAAAGCATAGTCCACTGAGGCTGACTATGGATTGGAATTGCACAATGTGAAGTTTAGTATAGCTTCAATTTTGGTTGGGACTGTGCATTGTTGGCCACTTTAATTGCTTATTAATTAAACAGTCGAGTGCCACATAAATTGTCAACCTGGGAAAGTCTGATTATTTCAAAGGTGACTACGTACTGTATATACTCAATTTTAATAGCATTAAAAAGTTGTAGTATAAACAATTCACACTATGTTAAACCTCTACTCTGTGTTACAATAGTTATATTCTATTGCAGGAATTGAATAAGAACAGACAATTAATTAAAGAGAGTAAATCTGCAAAAGAAAACAATGGTTGTCCTGTAACAAAGGATCAGGACCCTATCCGCAGAGTAGGAACATTCAACACCTTCCTTTGCTATCCAATTTATCAATGCACTCTCTAAATCCTAATCACCACTGAGGCACTCATGTAATGGCATCAACCGATTAAAAGAGAAACAGAGTCTTAGCAAAAGTAAAATATCATCAGGAGCAGTACTCTTGAATAAGGTATGAACAGAAATCACACACAACACACAACAGAAAGGAAATGAGTGAATCTTGTGATGAAGGTGGGCCTTGTCCTTCTCACAAGATTCCCCAAGACACGACAACTAAGATAAAATACTCAGAACAGAACTTTATTCATCTGTTAATATACCATATTACAGAAAAAATTCAATCTCGTTCTTCCACTACAATCCTTGTGTTACAACTTGTTCATCTGATGTCCCTTTTCCTCCCTAATGTAGATGTCTCCTCTTTATAGAGGAGACATCTATTACAAAATATTTTCATTATAAATTCTAGTTCAACCCTTTTTACAAAAATAGGGAAATCAATTCTCGTTAACAGAATGTTGTTACAGTAATTTAGATCATGAACGTTACGATCAATGTAACAGTTTATTCAATGATTTATTAGATTCCTTTGTTGTTGCAAATCTGGTACACAAATCTCAACTGTCTCCTTGAGATTTGCATGTTGTCCTTGTTGTTTCAGCTTCGAGATTCGTGTTGTTTCTGCTCTTTCAGTAACTGCAAAATATAGTCCTGCCAGCTTTAGGCAGTTTCAACAATTGTTCAGCAACTCAGTCAACTTCAAGGATCAATTATAAAGATAGCATGATTATGTGTTGAATAATTAAACATATAGTAATGGGAAGAGTTACTGTATACCTTTAGAATGATTGATTCAAAACACTAGCAAGGGCTTTCAACTATGGGTTGAAAAGGGTAATATTATGACAAAATATAAGGTCAGAAATAGACAATATGGGATCCTAACATCCCCCCAACTAAAAGGGTTGCATGTCTGCATGCAACATCTACTCTGAATCGGAGTCGGAATACTGGGATGAACAGTGAAAATTTATTATGCAATAAGTATAGAATATGTTGTCAACCATGTCTCTAAACCCATGGACACTCTCAAGTTTCTACCATGCTGCCAACTCCTCCTTTTTGGTCAATTTAAATTGAGCCTTATATTGTTGTCCAGGTAGCCATAGGAGAGGGAAGTGAAAGTGGTAACCAATCCATTGTTCAACACACTGTCTAATGCATTTAACATAATTAGGTATGCGTGAAATTCCTGCCTGAAGATTGAGAGGATTATAAGGGTGGTATTCCCGTCTCTCTTTAGGACAGTGTTCCCAGAATAGATTATTTTCTTTTATAGCCAGAGCTCCTTTAATTTTCACATAATATTGGTAGTCTTCCAAGACTGCTACCTGTAGTTTCCTGATATGTTCAGTCATCCCTGCCTCTCGTAGAATTCATTGATGTTCTGCAATAAAGACAGCTGCATTTTGTGGCTCAGCTTGGATCCAAAGAAGACATTTCTCCTCATTGTGTGTTGCTGACATAAAAGCATTCTGCCAAGTAAGCTGATTAGCCAAGAAGGAAATAAAGGCTCTTATTTGAATATCGCCAACAAGAGGAAGTAAACTAAGCTTTCTATCTTCAGGCATAGCCTCATTGTGAAGATAGAGTTCACATAGCAAGTTCTCGTCACTATTCGATGCTTCTACGAAGGTATCAATAAATTGCTGAGGTGTAGACACCTGGTGGGGTCTTCCGTCCTTAATTGCTTTTATTTGGAGGAATGCTAAGTGTTCTCTCAAAAACAAAGAATAGTTAAAAGAAGGTTTCCTTGTAGCAAGTAACCTCTGGACCAAGTCAAAGATGAGGGACATTCTAGTTTTTAATTTCTTATTCTCCTTATGTTGTGCACGAGACTATTCAAGTACTTCTCAATTTTTGTATGCATAGTTGAGCCATAATGAATTTTGTTGCTGAAATGCCTTTCCTTGTGAGAGCTCATACTCTGTCTTCCATGTGTCACTTAATTTTTGAAAAGTGGAAGCTTGTGTGTAAGCATTGCTGACACGGGGCGGTTCAGTTTGTGTAGCCACAGTTATAAAAGACTTTGGTACTGGTTTCTCTTCTGTAACAACTTGGGTAGGCCTGGGTGGTTTTGTTTCTTTCTCTAAAATCCTTGAAGACCTTGCTGGTTCTTGTGTAACAACAGGGTTTTCCTTTTTGATTATAACAGAAGGAGGTACTGGACTAGCTCTAGACAACAGAACTTCAACTATTTTATAACTTGCTCGAGAATAAAGATCACCACATTCACTACACATGCATTCACTGTATTGATCCTTTTCTACACTCTTTTCACCTGCAGATGCTACATGAGCTAACATGTATAGATTGAGTTCCTTTTCAAAGGCTTCCCTATCCATTGTTAACTCTTGCTGATAAACCTTAATTTCAGATTTCAAAAACTCATTTTCTTCCTGAAGGGAGGCTAAAGTAACTGGGGCTTCTATAGTTGCAGGTTGTAGTGGAGGAGAGAATTGTTGTTCGTCATCAACTTCATCATTTGCGTCCACAAGAGGTGGTTCTTTTGTATCACCTATTGGGTCAGTGGCTGGTTCTTGTGTATCAGCCACATCTAGGTCATCTTCCTTTTATTCTCCAACAGGTGGTTCTTGTGTAGCACATGTTGGGTCAGTGGCTGGTTCTTGTGTATCAACCACATACCCTTTATCGTCTTGGGTGTCTACTTTAGATGAATCGGTAGTTGGTTCTTGTGGAGCAGCTGCATCTTTTGAGAAAAATGATGTCACAAAATCATGAACGCTCTGCATTTCAGCACCAGAGGGTGAGGAAGGTGAGGGTTTAGGGCTAGGCGGAATACGTGATTTTAGAATAATAGGTGGGGAATTTGGGGTAATGGCCTCAGTTGCTGCAAACGACCTTGTTCATCGTCGTGGTAAGGAAGCAGGAAAAAGAGTTTTTTTTCTCTTACGAGCACTTTTCCTCAGGGTAGGGGGATTATCAGAAATAGTGGCTTCCTTAACTGAGGCCCTCGTTCTTCTTTTTAGTGGGGTTGTAGCTTTCTGTTGCCTTTTCCTTTTAAGCATAATGATGGGGGTATTGTCATCTGAATCATCGGTGGGGATATGGACCATTGGAGTGGATGGTTTAGCTTCATTAAGGGGTGGGGTCTGCTGCGGATTTTCAGTGCTCAATTGGGGTGTTTCAGCTACTGGTTGTTGATTTTCGGCAGCTTGCTGGAGTTTTCCTCAGATTGCTGGGAATTTTCTTCGACTTGCTGAGGATTTTCCTCGGCTTGCTGAGGAGGGTTATTGAGGGGAGGTGGATTGTGGAGGGAAAAGCCTCTATTTATTAAGAGCTGGACCAAACGATGGTGTGTGAGGGAGATGAGTTGGTGCCTTACATTCACGGTATAATGTGCCATATTTTTTGACAGCCAAGCAGATAATAGGGCATACTTATTAAACGACCATGCCTCAAATGATTTAATAACACAAAGTCATGTTGGTAGACTACCTGATAATGAACCTCGCAGGTGAAATAATGCTTAACAAATTCTGTAACCTTTGGCCATCGCGGTGGTAATGATCGAAGTGCAACACCCCTACCTTTGGATTCAACGTGCTCCCCTGGTAACAAAAAATATTGTTGTGCATTGAGAATGAGGTGTTTCCTCCTAAACCAACGACTACCATTGGTTGGTAGTCCCGAAACTTGCGCTATTTCCTCCTCTGTTGTTGGAATTCGAACCCCTTGGATAGTGGAGTATCCTTCCCTCAAATTGCATGCAAATTCCAGAACTTGCTATGAATCAAAATCCGGAAGTCTTCTGAAGTAATCCACCCATCCTGCTTGTAGAAATATTTGGTATGCCTCCTGGTAGAGTTCCAGTAATGCCGTTGAGCCAGGGTCATGTCTAACAACATTTCCTCCCATAGTTACTGGTTCAGACAAAATACAAAGTGCAGAGCTGAGTTGTCGAGGTCAAAACAGAGTAGAACGTTACAAATGAAGTTATGACATGATAAGGTACAGATGGGGTGACTATATACTACTGCGAGAAATAGAAATGACGGTAATTGGTGTGTCATATAATGATTACAATATTTCGGTAATCCCCCCCAACTGCGGCTTAATGATATGGTTGAAGGTATGACGATTTCAGCAGTCATATCAATATCTCCTCATTAACTATAATTTAATATTCACAGCTAAACACGCATACCTTTATATTTACCTTTGGTTGTTGCGCCAAAAAGTATTATCTCGTCATTAATAGATCGATGATAGTTATAAAAAGGGTTTGTAAAGTATGAGGGTTTCTCTACGCAATCTTTTCATTATTCACAGGAAGTAATAGTGAAGGAACATAATTATCAAGATGAATGGTTGATTCCTTTAATGAAGAGTGATATGTTTCCATCAGAATAATGGTTCATTCTCGGGAACATAAATGGGGAAATTGGTGCTTCTTAGGATAAATGGAAAATATTGGTGTTTAAGCATTGGTAATTGGTGTTTTAGCAATGATAAATGGTGTTTCAACAACGGGAAATGAAAAAAATGTTGTTGAAGGGATGTAAGAAGGAATGAATTATGATCTGAAGTGACATGGCAATGTTTCCCAAGCCGAATCTTAGTCCTTCCTGTATTAGAATTTTTCTTCTCAACCACCCTCCAAAGCTAAGATATGCAAAATAGTTAATTGTAACATGGCAACCCTTGACAAGTATTTTTAGTTAAGAAATATAATTCTAAAAAAAAAAAAAATACCTAAACAGAAAAACTAAGTGCATTGAGGGATAGCAGGTTCCCCCAAAAAGGCATAGTGTATGTCTGTCATGCAAGTAGCTTTGAAATCTTCTATATAAATAGGTTGCCGATACAAATGGAGTCGATACCCATTCACTAATAGTGGTGTTCTGGAATCATCAATCGTTATGAGTCTTATTGTTCCATTTGGAAAAACAGTATCTACGTCATAAGGTCCTAGCCACCTTCTTCTTAATTTACCTAGAAAATTTTCAAAATGGGAGTCATACAGTAGAGCCCAATTACCTTTTTGGAACTGCTTATGCTTAATGGTTTTGTCATGCCACCTATTTCTTTGTTTTTGTATCATGGTTGTTTGATGGATGGCATCCAACCTCTTTTCATCCAACTCCTGAAGCTGCTGCAACCTAGTTGTCTGTGCATCAGTCAAGTCAAGGTTAACAGCTAAAGCAGCCCTTAAGGTTTTGATTTCAAATTCCATAGGAAAAATAGTACTTTTACCATAAACTAATTCATAAGGTGAAAAACCTGTAGTTTTCCTCCAAGTATTTCTGTAAGCCCATAATGCTTCAGGCAAACTTTGAAACCAATCCCTTCTATTTTCCTTTGCTGTTTTTGTTAAAATGGCTTCTATGACTTTATTCATACTTTCCACCTGCCCATTGGCCTGAGGGTGATAAGGTGTAGTCATTTTATGCTTAATTTCATATTTCTGGAGTGTATCTTTGAAGCCATGATAGTTAAAAGGAGGTCCTCCATCTGTGACTAGCTCTCTAGGCAATCCAAACCTAACAAAGATTTCTTCAAATAAAAAGGTTAAAAATGATTCTTCATTAGCTCTGAGGAGTGCCTTAGCTTCTACCCATTTAGTCATATAATCTGTGCAAACCAGTATATAAACTCTTTGATTGGATGGAGGATTGATGGGACCTATAAAATCTAGCACCCATCTTTCAAAAGGTTCAAGTATTACCTGGGGGTTGAGTGGCATTTCATCCCTGTGATTAGGCTGGCCCATTCTTTCACAGCTATCAAAGGGCCTAACATATTTCTTTGCACCCTTGAAAAGTGAGGGCCAATAATAACCCATTCTAAGAACTTTGTTTGCAGTTATTTTATCAGCAAAATGCCCTCGACAAGGGCCATCATGACAAGCTTTCAATATATCATAAAATTCATCTTCTCTTATGCATCTCCAAATTGCCTGATCGAGTACTGTGTGAAAAAGACACCCATTTATCCAGACGTATCGAGCACTTTGCTGAACAATCTTTCTTTTCTCTCTGTGTGATAGGTGTGATAGTAGCTTCCCTGCAACTAAATAATTGGCAATGTCTGCATACCAAGGTGAGTGAGCAGATACTGCAAATAAATACTCATCAGGAAAGGAATCATCCACTAGAGTGTTTTCTTCAGTTTTTAACCGAGAATGGAAATCAGTAACTACATTTTCTTTACCTGGTCGATCTACAATTGTGATATCAAATTCTTGTAGTAATAATAACCATCTGGTAACTCAAGCATTTGTAGCTGATTTGTTCATTAAATACTTAATGGCCGAGTGATCAGCATGAACAAAAGTAGTGTAACCGATAATATAATGTCGAAACTTATTAATAGCATAAATGACTGCTAGAAATTCTTTCTCGGTAACTGTATAATTAAGTTCAGCAGGGGTCATATTTTTACTAATAAAATAGATAGCATAGGGAAGATTGTTTTCTTCTTGACCCAAGACAGCTCCAATTTCCGTATCTGAAGCATCAGAGGATATATGAAAGGGGAGTGCCCAGTCAGGTCCTCTTAAAATTGGAGCTGTAGACAATTGATGTTTAAGTTCATTAAATGCTTTTTGACAACCATCAGTCCACTTAAATTCAACATTTTTCATAAGTAACACAAACAAAGGAGAAGCTATTTTAGAAAAATCTTTGATAAATCTTCTATAATATCCAACATGTCCTAAAAAACTTCTTACATCAGTTTGTGTCTTAGGGATAGGAAGAGTCTGAATTACCTGTACTTTAGCTGGATCACCTTGAATTCCCAGGAATGAGATGAAGTGTCCCAATACAATTCCTTGATTCATCATCATATGGCAATTTTCAGTACTTAACGCAAGATGTGCTTCTATACATCGTTTAAGTACTTTCTCAAGGCTTTGAAATGCATCTTCAAAATTCACACCATAAGGAGTAAATTCATCCATAAATATTTCTAAAGAATCATTAGGCATATCTGAAAAAATCCCTATCACTACTCTTTGAAATGTTGTTGGGGCATTACATAACCCAAATGGAAGAACTCTATAGGCAAAATTCCCCCATGGACTAGTAAAAGTGGTCTTGTCTTGATCTTGGGGTGCAATATTGATCTGATTATATCCACTAAATCCATCCAAAAAGGAAAAGAATCTCTTACCTGCCAAATTGTCTAGTACCTGGTCAATAAATGGTAAGGGGAAATGATCTTTCTGAGTGGCCTTATTTAGAGCTCAATAATCTACACACACTCTCCATTTCCCATTTTTCTTAGGTACAATTACTAATGGAGAAACCCATTCACTATCAGATATAGGATATATAAATCCTACATTCAATAATTTTTTAAGTTCTTCCTTCACGATTTCCCTTAAATTGGGATTTATTCGTCGTTTGGGTTGACAGACTGGGTGAGATCCCTCTTTAATATAAATACGTTGAGTACATAATTCAGGATAGATTCCCTTCATATCTATGTAATCCCATGCGAATGCTTCTTTATTCTCACGGAGTAGCTTCATTAACTGTTGTGTTTCAGCATCTGTTAGGTTAGGGTTTATATTTAATGTTTTGCGAGGCTCGATTTCTACTGTTATACTTTTGGAGGAGATACCAGCTGATGTCTGAGATAAATTTTCAGTTCTAATGTTTTGTTGAGATTCAGGTTCCAAGATTGTAGTCAAGTGATCATGTATTTCAGAGTTAACCGAAGAAGGTTCAGAAATAAAATTGCTAATTAATTCATCCTCGATTGAATCTTTAAAAGATAAAGCTTGTCCAACAGTCAAGATGGGTTGGGTCTCATCATCCTCATAATCCAACCATACAGAGTTATCATTATTAATCATAGGTGTAGCATGAGGGTAAAGAGTAAGCTGCTTGGTTTCACATCCATTAGAATTGTCATTGAACCTGATCTACAGTTGATGAAGGGATCTGCTGTAGCCAGCCAAGGTCTCCCTAAAATTAACGGATGACCCCCCAACTTTGTTTTAGTCTGTAATACAACAAAATCAGCTGGGTAGTTCCAATATTCGACTGAAATTATCAGGTCTTCAATGACTCCTTTAGGTTTGATTGTGGAGCGGTCAGCTAGTTCTAGAATGGTTGGGGTTTCCCTAATTACATTCTTTAACTGTAATAATTGTGCAGTTTCAAGTGTCATAATGTTTATTGTACCTGTACTGTGACCGTAGGATGAACAGGGTCACCATATTTCACAGGGGGTTTTTCCTGACATTAGAGCATCTAGATCACCTATCACATGGACTGTGAGGGGATCTTTAGCTTTTCTTCCAGGTTTCTTAATGTAAATATCTCTAACAGTTCCATCATAAATTGGTACATCTCTCAGTGCTTGTAAGAGTGGAATTTTAGCATACAAATTCTGCAATTCTCATAGGAGATTCAAAGTAGGTGGCTCAAGTGTTTTGGTAAGAGCCAGATGTTCAGGGAATGGTGGCTCTATTGTTTTAGCAGTCTTATTAGAGGAGGATTCAACTGTTTTAGCATTGTTATTAGATGAATTTTCTTTTCCAGTTTCTTCTTTATCAGAGTCAGAAGAAGTAATGTCATCAATAATGGGTTCAACTATTCTCCCATAGCGTCAATGAATATCATTACATTGCATAGGGAAAATAGGTTGGTTTTGAATATCAATTACCTGCAGAGCTTTATTGTTATTTGGGTTGGGGTTAGGTTGGAGAGGCAGTTGGGGTATCATTGTCTGATTATTCGGTGGAGCATTTGATGGTAAGGAGAGAGATTGCTGATACTGGGGAAATTGGTTTGAAAATAGGATCTGTTGAGCTGTCTAGTTTGGGTTCCATTGATTAAAATAGGATTGCTCTAGACCCCATGGATTCCACATTGTAGGATCAATAAAAGGAGGGTTTGGTTGCTGCATGGGTGGAAAATTCATTTGATTAAAGGGTGGGTATTGAATTTGATTCAAGGGCAGGTAATTTGCTTGAAAAGGAGGATGATTATTCCAACGATTAAATGGCATGTTAGAATTTTTACCTTGTCCTCGTGGTTTCCATTGCCTCCTCTGCGTCAGCAAGTACACCGCTTCAACTTCCTCTTCAGATGGTTGCAGTGCTGCTTTTATTCCTGGTAAAGGAGGGCATTGTTGAGTCTCATGGTCCTTTTCACAAATAGTGCAAATTGGTACCTTTTCCAGTGGGCATTCCCTTAGTGGGTGTTTTTCTCTACATTTTAGAGAAGAAAATAGCCAAAGCAACTTCTGCTTCTGCCTGCTTCTTCTTAACCTACAAAGTATCAATTTGTGAAGAAAAAGAGCTTAACATTTCAGTTTTAAATTCTTCAAGTAAGTTACCTATTTCAGCCCGTGTTGCTCCTCCACTTGCTGATTTCTGGACTCTTGAGTATGTACTATCTTTGCTTTTTGGCCTGCTTGCTACTCCTATTGAAAATCTCTTACAGAGGTTGACAATCTCGTCATATGATTCCTTAGATATATCTCCTTTTCCAAGCATATTCAACATATCTAAACAATCATCTCGTACCCCTTTTAACAATATTGACTTAAGAATATCCTTACTCATATTCGGATGATCAGATTGCTGCAAATTATACTGTAGTCTTTCCACGAAATCCTTCAGGTTTGCGTCCTCCTTCTGAACCATCTTAAATAATTCCTCCTTCCTTTCTCTTGTTCGGCAGTAATCCTGGTATTTAGCTAAGAATTTTTCTCTCATTTGATCCCATGTTGTGATCACATGTCTTCCCAGGCTCATAAACCACCTTAGTGCATTTCCTTTTAATGTTGCTGGAAATAACTTTAACTTTTGATATTAGTGAAATAATCATAGCTCCTACATAGTATATCAAATTCGAACAGAAATTCATCAGGGTCTTCCAATGATAAACCATGGAAATTAGGTAAGGCTGAGAGTGGGACATTCTTCATAGGAGTTTCCCCTCTAGGAATATCTCCAATAAGGAATTCCAAGGTGGAAAGGGAGTTTTCTCCTCCTCCTTCTCTTCGTCCCCCACCAACAAGTCCTTCATTGTTTCCATATATTGGTTGTTCCCCTGTCTCACTTGCTCGATCTTCAGCACTTTCTGTAGGGTTTTCAATTTCCTAAACTGGTTCCTCAATTTCCTCTATTGGTTCTTCAACTTCAATATCTTCTAGTGGTTCCGCAATATCTTCCACTGATTCCTCTATTTGTTCTACTGTTTCTTCAACCCTTTTCCGGTCCCAACACTCCCTCCGTTTCGTAATCCATCTCGAGAGGGTTCCAAGTTTGTGGCCTTCGAGAACTTAACTTCTGAGATGCTTCAGCCTTTGAAATAATGTCATCGATGAAGGTTTTCCTTCCTCCTCTGCCTTGGCCCTTGCCGCCCGTAGGGTTATATTTCCTGTGTCCTTTCATGCATCCTATACATCTAAAAGAAAATCAATAATGGTTTTAAAATCTTCGGTCTCCTTCCTCGGCAATGGTGCCAAAATGTTGGCCACTTTAATTTCTTATTAATTAAACAATCGAGTGCCACATAAATTGTCGACCCGAGAAAGTCTGATTATTTCAAAGGTGACTACATACTGTATGTACTCAATTTTAATAGCATTAAAAAGTTGTAGTATAAAAAATTCACACTCTGTTAAACCTCTACTCTGTGTTACAACAGTTATATTCGATTGTAGGAATTGAATAAGAACATACAATTAATTAAAGAGAGTAAATCTGCAAAAGAAAACAATGGTTGTCCTATAACAAAGGATCAGGAGCCTTTCCCCAGAGTAGGAACATTCAGCACCTGCCTCTGCTATCCAGTTCACCAATGCACTCTATAAATCCTAATCATCGGTGAGGCACTCATGTAACAACATCAATCAATTAAAAGATAAACAGAGTCTTAGCAAAAGTAAAATATCATCAGGAGCAGTACTCGTGAATAAGCTATGAACAGAAATCACACACAACACACAACAGAAA
Source organism: Pinus taeda (assembly GCA_000404065.3). Lineage (NCBI taxonomy): Eukaryota > Viridiplantae > Streptophyta > Pinopsida > Pinales > Pinaceae > Pinus > Pinus taeda. The sequence continues at coordinate 40,242 of APFE030236046.1, forward strand.
GGAAATGGGTGAATCTTGTGATGAAAGTAGGCCCTGTCCTTCTCACAAGATTCCCCAAGACATGGAAACTAAGATAAAGCACTCAGAATAGAACTTTATTCATTCGTCAATATAACATATTACAGAAAAGATTCAGTCTCGTTCTTCCACTACAATCCTTGTGTTACAGCTTGTTCATCCGATGTCCCCTTTCCTCTCTAATGTAGATGTCTCCTCTTTATAGAGGAGACATCTATTACAAAAGATTTTCATTATAAATTCTAGTTCAAACCTTTGTACAAAAATAGGGAAATCAGTTCCCGTTAACAGAATGTTGTTACAGTAATTTAGATCATGAACGTTACGATCAATGTAACATTTTATTCAATGATCGATCAGATTCCTTTGTTGTTGCAAATCTGGAATGCAAATCTCAACTGTCTCCTTGAGATTGCATGCTGTCCTTGTTGTTTCAGCTTCGCGATTCGTGCTATTTCCGCTATCGCAGCAACTGCAAAATATACTCCTGCCAGCTTTAGGCAGTTTCAACAATTGTTTAGCAACTCAGTCAACTTGAAGGATCAATTATAAATATAACATGATTATGTGTTGAATAATTAAACATATAGCATTGAGAAGAGTTACTGTATACCTTTAGCATGATTGAGTCAAAACACTAGCAAGGGCTTTCAACTATGGTTTGAAAAGGGTAATATTATGACAAAATATAAGGTCAGAAATAGGCAATATGGGATCCTAACATGCATTGCACAATCCCAATGGTAAATTGTTGGGTACTAATTTTTTCCTAAGGAATCAACCTGATCCTTTGTTCAATAATTTATCAACCTGGAGTTTATATTTTTATTTCAAAGTGGTTGGCACAATCTATGCAGGGATAGTACTTTAAATTACTAGGGCATATGTCATACTAACATAAAAAAAAATGACCTATGAAGAAATACTTTCAAAAGATACCAAATATTATCATATATAAACAAAAATAAATCACTCTGTAGAAATCATCGAATAGTTTAACTATCTCATAAATAGATATTAAATTCCACCAAACCCATTATCCTTACTACAATCTAGAACTTCAGAATGTATAACACTCTTCAAAAGGAATTTACTTTCAAAAACTAATTACTTTAGTCACTCCTAAATGCTAACAATGAAGTATGAAAATGTAAATTCACTTTTTCACAAAGTAATTCTCGAAATGTAAATAACTTAAATAATTACATCTGAAAACTCATCCAATCCAAAGGGAAAATCTAAATATTCATGTAACTGAAATGTGAGTCTAAATCTTCACACAGCCAAATAATAGATTTCAAAAATTCACATAGTGGAAATTATAAATCTAAGGATCCACACAACTGAATTGTAAATTTAAGAGTTCACATAAGAAACAACTACCATTCATATGAAAAGAAATGAAAGGTAATAGTACAAGAAAGACAACAATATTTCCAGTGACTGGGTCCACGGTCTCGGGGAGTAACTGTCTAAAGGAAAATTGAAGATAATAGAATAAAGTTGAACCACTCAATTTTTCATTGATATGAAAGTAAATTACAAAATGGTCTCTAAAACTTCAAAGTGGTTATGTTATGCACGTTTTACAGTCAATGGGAATGATAAAAAAGCATCATCATTCTTTATTATTGAAGTTTAATATATATTACAACGTATTTCCAATATTGGAATGATAAAACTATCGTGAGAATTGGAAGATTTTGAAGATCGCTTATTGAAACTCATAAATCCTGAGATAATAGATCATATCTCCTCCTTGATTGTTCCATCCAAATAGATGTGAATCCTCAACTGATATTCCATGATTATCCCAACTGGATTTAAAACTTAGTTATTCTCCAACATCTTGAGGGAACAACAATCATTCATTAGATTGCTCCTATACATAAATTAACTCAAATTAACTCATTAACGAGGTGAAATATTAACATACTATTAACTACTTTTCTAGAGCTTCTATCTCTCAAATTGTTATAAACCATATTTAAAGGTCTTGTGAAATAAATATTTAACTAAAGAAAGAAGGGGAAGAAACATACAAATTCCATGGCCCAACATCACTCCCCACCTTACCTTTTTACATTTCCTCATGCAAAGAGATGATGAACATGTACAATTGTTGAAGAATAAGCTAGGTAAGATTCTTCACCATAATACTGAAACCCATTTCCCTTTTGGATTTCCTTGAAGACCATAGTTTTATCTTCTTCAAAGAGCTCATATTCAAACTTGTAAACATATGAAGGGTACCAGATGATAGGGCATCTATACTTGCAACCAATTATTGGGTTGTGTTATATTCTTTCCATGACTAGGCCCCCTCATTAACTAGGGCAGCAGAGCCCCCGCCCTTCGTTGTGCCGATTGCGTAGTGAGGGGGTCACAGCGGGGTGGGTAGCCCCCTTCTACAGGGTCCGGGGCAGCGCCTTGGGGAAATTTTTTTGGGACCCTATATTAGGTGGGGTGAACCTACCTATGGTTTTGTCCATAGTTTTGGGCGCGATGGTTTTCAGGTCCATGGTATTGGATGCTTTGGCATGTATAAATATGTAGTGTAACATTGAAAGGAACATAATGAAAAATTGAGCTGGTAGTCCCAGGTTTGGGATCCAAGGGAAATTCTTTGTGTATATGCGTTGAATGTGTTTTACTCTCACATTGTTTATTTTTTGTTCTTAGAATTTGTATGCAGGTAATTTCTATAAGGGGTTAAAACCTACATTTGGTATCGAAGTTGTTTTGGCTTCAAGGGGACTCCTTTGTTCTTGAGGGGTTTTACTCGGGCCTGTGGTAGACCCTATTTAGTGGGAGATCTAGGGGATCGATTGCAGTGGTGAAAGAAGATAGCGAGCAGTGGAATGATAGAGATTGAGATAATTAATGGTCAGAGTTTTGAGTTGTGAAAACTCAAGATGGAGGATCTGTTGGTGGACAAAGATCAATGGATCACTATAGATCTGGGTACTAAACCAATAGGAATTTCTGATGAAGAATGGAATAAGTTGGATCAGAATGCAAATAACACAATATGATTATGTGTCTTAGATTCAATATTGCTAAATGTATCAGGGGAAGCTACGACGAAGGCTTTGTGGGACAAGCTAGGGACTTTGTACCAATCCGAGTCTCTGGTGAATAAACTGTTCCTACGGAAAAGATGTATAACTTGAGGATGAAAGAAGAGACTCAGTGACAGAGCATCTAAACTCATTTAATACTTTGGTAAGTCAGTTATTATCTGTTGATATTAAAATTTCAGATGAAGATAAGTGCATCAATTTTTTGTGTTCTCTACCATATTCATGGGATATTTTGGTTATTGCAATATGTAGCAATGCAACTTCCTTGCAATTTGATGAAATAATCTCATCCTTGTTGACAGAGGAGATGAGACGAAAAAATATGGAGAGCTAGAATGGTGATGCCTTGTCTGTATGAGGATGGTCTGAGAACAAAAACGAAAATAAGTCATCAAGTGGGAGATCTCAATCTAGAGGGATATCTAAATCTCCAGGAAAACTTGTAAAGGTGGTGTGCTGGAAGTGTGAAAAGGAATGAAACTACAAAAGGGACCGTAAATCTATAACTCTTGAAAAAGGAAAGGGATTTGATGATGCTCCTTCTTCAGAGGTGAAAATCACCTCACATGAAGGTGGGGATGTGTACTTGGCTTCTTCAAGTACACATGTAGATCATGAGGGATGGTTGATTGACTTAGGTGCATCCTTTCACTTCACTCCCCATAAAGAGTGGTTCTGAGAGTATGAGAAATATGATGGTGGTGATATCTTCTTAGGCGATGATATGAAGGCTAGAATCATTGGTCATAGAAGAGTAAAGTTAAAGTTGCAAGGTGGAAGGTTAGAACACTTCCAGGTGTTCTGCATATTTTTGCATTGGCCAGAAAATTGATCTCTATAAGTAAGCTAGATGATTCAGGTGTAAAAACAATGTTTGTGAAAGATACCTACAAGATGGTTAGGGGATCACTGGTATTGATGCAGGGAGTTTGGCTTAGAACTTTGTGCAAGCTGCAAGGTAGCAATGTTATTGATGGGTGCAACAGTTCTGTGGTTCCTAAAGTGGAGCAGAAACTCTTGTGGTCTCTCGATAAAAGGCCATGCTATGGCATCAAAGGCTTGGACATATTAGAGAGAAGGGCCTTCAAATAGTTTATGGTAAAGGTATGGTATAAGTTATGACTAGCATCTCTCTGGATTTTGATTTCTATGAAAATTGTGTATATGGGAAGAAAAATCGGGTGAGTTTCCTCTCTGGTGGTAAGAGAGTGAAACAAATATTAGAGCTTCTGCACAGTGATGTGTTTGGACCTGTGAAGGTTCCATCACTAGGTAAGTCTATCTAATATGTATCATTTATAGATGAATTCTCAAGGAATGCATGGATATATTTCCTCAAGAATAAATCTAAAGTCTTTGACAGTTTTAAGGAATTTAAGGCTCTGGTGGAAAACTAGACAAAGAAGAAGATAAAGGTGTTAAGGACAGATAACTGTGGAGAGTTTTGTAACAATGAATTTCAATAATTCTGTAAGAAGTGTGGTATAGCATGACATAAGACTACTCCATACACACCTAAGAAAAATGGAGTTGTAGAAAGAATGAACAAGACGTTGATGGAAAGGGCAGGAAGCATGCTCAGTGGTGTCGGGTTAGGACAAGAATTATGGGTAGAGACAGTCGAGACAACATGTTACCTAGTCAAAAAATCACGTTCATCAGTGTTGGAGGATAAGACTCCACAAGAGGTATGGACTGGTACAAAATCCTCTCTTTCACATCTAAGGGTTTTTGGATGTGATGCACATGCACATGTTCCAAAGGAGAAAAGAACAAAGTTGGATAGTAAATCTGAAAAGTGCATCTTTATTAGGTATAAGGATGCTTTAAAGGGTTATAAGCTTTCAAACCCAGTAACAAATAAGGTTTTGTACAATTGAGATGTGTTGTTCAAAGAGGTGAAAAATGTTATTAAACATGAAGCCCCATCAAAGGAACCTAAGAAGATAGAGTTTGAGCTAAAGGAGGAAGAGTCAAACTCTAGAGTAGAAGAGGAATCAGAAGATGAAGAGCCACAAACTCCGACTGTGAGAAGGTTAGTTTGAGAAACAACGCAGCTAGAAAGGTGTAATCCATCTCATTTCTATTCACATTTTGCTTTATCTATTACTAATGATGATCCCAGAATTGTGAAGGAAGCAGTAGATTTAGAGGATGCAAAACTCTACAAGGAGGCCATGGTTTATGAAATGACATCTTTGCACAAAAATAAGGCTTGGGACTTGGTGAAGTTTTCAGCTGGAAGGAAACCCATTTGCAGCAAATGGATGTTCAAGAAGAAGAAAAATGTAGAAGGAAAGGTGGATAAATACAAAGCTCTGCTGGTAGAAAAAGGTTATTCCGAGGTGTCGGGAATTGATTTTGGTGATATTTTTTCTCCTGTTGCTAAGGTAGCTTCTATTATATTACTTTTATCCGTTGTTGTTGGTTTTGATTTTGAGGTAGAACAGATGGATGTGTAGACAACATTTCTTCATAAGGACTTGGAAGAAGAGATCTACATGAAGCAACCTAAAGTCTTTGTGGTGAAGGGTAAGGAAGAACTGGTATGCAAGTTAAAGACGTCCCTGTATGGGCTAAACTAGTCACCAAGGACGTGGTATCATAAATTTGATACATGTATATAGGGACTTGGCTTCACTAGAAGAAAAGAAAATATTTGTGTGTATTTTAAATTAATTGGCGACCATGTTATTTATCTTCTCTTATATGTGGATCATATGTTGCTAATTGGAAATGACAAAGAAATTATCCAAGATTTGAAGACCCAATTGTCCTCTAAATTCGACATGAAAGATCTTGGTGCTGCAAACTATATTTTGGGCATGCAAATTAAAAGAGATCAGGCAAAGAGGAACTCTGGTTAAACCAAAGGAGGTATGTGGAGACAATACTCTAGAGGTTTAATATGTAGGATAGTAAATAGGTGAAGGTTCCTATTCACGTTGGTGTAAAGTTATCTGTTGAACAATGTCCCAAGACATAAGAAGAGGAAGAGGACATGTCCCGTCTTCCATATCCAAGTACAGTCGGTAGCTTGATGTATGTGATGGTCTGTACTAGACCAGACATTGCACATGCAGTGGGAGTATTATGCAGGTTTATGTCAAAACCAGGAAATGAGCATTGGACAACAGTGAAGCGGGTTTTTACGTATTTGCGTAGCACTAGTGATTATGGTTTGTGCTACCAAGGAAGAACATGATTAGACAACATTTTGGATATTCGTGGCTTTGTTGATGCAAACATGGCTAGAGATCTAGATCACAAAATATCTACAAGTGGGTATGTGTTTAACCTATTTGGAGGTGCAATCAGTTGGATGAGTAAGAAACAATATATAGTGGCACTATCAACTACAGAGGCAGAATACATGGTAGCCACTCATGCAAGTAAGGAAGCAGTTTCGTTGTAGAGATTGTGTTCAAGTATGGGGTTAGTATAGGGATCTATAAGGATAGGATGTTACTAAAGTGTAATTTTCTTGGGAAAGAACCCTGCTTACTATTCAAATACAAAGCACAATGATTTCTAGTATCACTTTGTGAGGGATATGATAGAAGAAAAAAAGGTGTCACTATTAAAGGTGGACACTATGATGAATACTGCAGATGCATTGACAAAATCTATTAGCTTTGATAAGTTCTCTTGGTGTAGAGAAATAATGGGTGTTGCAGGGCCAGATAAATGACTAAACTCTCTTATGTATCCTTGTTGAAAGAAAACAACAAGTGGGAGAATGGTGAGTTGTGTTATATTCTTTGCCTGATTAGCCCTCCTGGTTAACCAGGGGGTTAGAGGGTGGGTAGAGGCCCCCATTTGTTGTGCCAATTGTGTAGTGGGGGGGTCACGGGGGGGCAGGAGCCCCCCCTATCCAGGGGATTTGAGGGCAGCGGGTAGCCCCCTCTACGGGGTCCGGGGCAGCACCCCAAGGAATTTGTTTAGGGACCCTATATTAGGTGGGGAAAACATACCTATGGTTTTGTGCAAGGTTTGCGTGTGATGGCTTTTTGTTCCATGGTATTAGATGCTTCGGCATGTATAAATATATATTGTAACATTGAAAGACACAATGAAAAATCAAGCAGGTAGTCCTAGTTTTGGGATCTAGGGGAAAATCTCTATGTATGTGTTTTTTATGTGTTATGCTCTCGCATTGTTTATTTTTTGTTCTTAGAATTCCTATGCAGGTAATTTTTTTATGGGGTTAGGTCCTTCAGATAGGACCAAATGAGAATACTCTCGTACTCTACTGGTTGCTGCCTGAAATTATCGGTAATTAAATCGTTACCTAATTTTCACCTCACTGGAGTATATATTCTATCTTTGTTTAGCTGCACAAAGGGCTTTTGTTTTGATTTTCCAAAAAAATTCCAAACCATCCTGAAGAACATCATTATGCATAGGTGCAAGAGAAGGAACAGCACTTGGTTATTTCAAAAATATCTTATGTTTAATGAGGGTGTGCAAAGGGTTCCTTGGTTCCCCTCTGACCCAGAGGTTGAGACCATTTTCCCTTTTTCGGTATATGTCATGAGATTTTGACCATTAATTTAATTTTTGGCAAAAGATATAAAGGCCTAGAATTGCACATCGCCAATAAAAGGGCTAGGATTTTCATCCCTCTTGTCCTCTAAGAAAAAATTATGCATGTATAGTTTGCACAAAAAGCATTTTACATGCTCATCTTGTTGTTGAAAATATTTAATGAAATCATAGACAACATTAAAATCAGAGGGTTTTCCATACCAAACAACTTTAATTTTAAGAAATCGATATCATTCAAGTAAAAACACAGCATAATTATTTGTGCAATTACAGGAGAGAGCATCCAAGTAAATGGAGAAAACCTCCTTGATTTGTTCTAATGCTTTCTAAAGTTGGCCATACACCATTTCTATATTCTTCTTTGCTATAATGAGCTTAGCATAGGTCTCATCCTCATTGATGGATAATGCTTTAAAATTCTATAATATATCGTGGTGTTCCTTATATGGCATCACTTCTCCTTAGTATCGACTCAGAATATGTTTTTGTTCCTCCAGTCTTTTATTCAACACCTAGATAGTATCATCGATGATCAATGGAGTGTATGATGGTACAATTGATGTCTTAGTGGCCCTATTAATAGAAACCAATAATTCTATTTGAATGGTTTCCACAGCTGTCATCACATTAGAACTCAAATCAGTTTGGGTTTCTGCAAAAACAAGGGGGACCCTTCTGTCTAGGTTTCAATAGAGGTGAAAAAGTTTTTAGTTCTCACTTCAACTATTCGAGTTTCATGTCTCCTCTTGTAATGTATTCTATTGTTCCTTAGCTAGCTTTTTAAGTTGTTTCACCTTCCTTTGTAGCCTATGCTTTTCCTGTTTTAGAAACCTTATTTGATGGCCATTTTTCCTTTTTTTATGTTCAGAATGCTTTTCAGTTTGTACAATCGAGGTGGAAGGAAAAGCAACAATATTTTAGGCTCCTCAATTGTAGTTTCTTCAACTGCAGGAAAAATTACAGGGCCTACAAGGACCTTATCGAATTGAAGTGTATCAATAAGGTCGCTCATCTTTGGGAGTCAAATGATGGAAAAACTACTTCTTCATAGGGGGAGCCTATTTCCATAATAGTTTCAACGGATTTTCCTAATTGTTCCTAAATAGAAGGGTTCCTAGGGTCTTCTAGGGATTGCAACAATAGAGTAGCATTGGATTTGGGAGGAGAGTCCAAAAAATAGGGCGTTGGAGCTCGTTCATATGGAAACTATGAACAACATGCGCCTTCATGAATATTAAAAAATGGCCCCATGTTTTCCAGCATTTGGGCTATTTCCTCCTCATGAATTTGAGGTGAATTTTCCTCATGTGCTTCTTGAACTTCAGGAGATTTCTGGGATATATTTTCCTCTGCCATATATTTGCTAGGGTTTGAGGGATTTCTTGCTTTAACCAATCTATTTAATCTTCTACATTTGACAAGAAAGGATACTAGAAGATAAGTTATCCTCTTCTCGACCCTACTCGGTTTCTGAGAGACCGAGGTTTGAACTTGTTCCTGCAAGACCCTCTCAGCTTCTAGCTTCTCAAGTTCTATAATATGTGTTTCAATTTGGGATGACATCTCATCATTTTGGAAAAAATTATTCAAAATCATCTATGCATAGTTTAATTCCATTCTCGCTATTAATTTCATGAGGTAATGATGACTGACTAATGAATTCTAATCCTTATCTTTTCCAATTATAACATCTATCTCATGCAGAAGATAATTTAAAAGGAAAGGTAGATTTGTAGTTACCTTTTGTGCCAATATTGCTAACATCTTCGAATTTCGTGGTCTCACTACATCATACTGACCGTCATAGGTAATGTATTTATGTACTACCTCTGCGAGCTCTTGCCATGGTTCTAGAAATGAATCCAGTTGTGAACCTTTTTCTTTTCGAACCAGTGCTTCACTAGGGTCGATAAAAATAAACATAGCACCTTGCAACCCAGTATGCCTATCTATCAACTTCTTTCCTTCCATGGAGATGCATGTGACTTCTGCTAAGACTGTCTCATTCATTAGTATTTGTCTACCATTAACTATTGTTACTCCTTTGTTCAAGTTATGCAGAAATTCCAAGGTAACCAAATTGTCAAATCCTTGTAGCCTAGAGAAATACTTAGTCCAACCTAGTTCTAGAATTCTCAATGCATGTTCAGAGGATCAAAGTTGAGCTAGCTCAATCTAGATTGATCTGCCACCCATAATTTATGTTTCTCAAGAAAATATTTGGAAGCTACCTATAGAGTTTTAGCCAACAACTTGCAGAAAAAATAGAAATATGTAACTATGATCTCAATATAACATATGAAAATAGAATTACTATAATGATTATTGATCCTTGTTAATTGTGTCGGTATCATGTCATTCATGTGAATTTTCACTTTCCTTCAATGACAAGAAAGGTCGACCATGATCATTGGTGATATGGGAAATTGGCGATATATTAATGCATTTAGTTACCATAATGGGGAAAGGTCAAATTGGATAGTTTCACTTAGCATATTAATGAGGCATATTTAATGTCAAGATATGTTGATGCATGAATATCTTTATGGCGTTCAAAACATAAAATAAATATAGATCATGTGAAAAATAAGTTTTCACCATAAGATTACCCTTTGAAGAGAGAATAAATAGATTTAGAAATGTCCTTTTATAAAAATAAATATGCAATCCCAATATCTAAAGATAAATATTTTTTCACATAGGATTTAAATTACCACCTAAGTTATTATAATAGATTTCCAAATTAATTTTGATGATTCCTCCTTTATTTACTAAATAGTGAAGTAAAAATCACAAAGTATTGATATGGTGATTCCAATTATACTTCAATACCACAGGGAGAGCCTCTGCTGCGAGTAGGTGTCCATAGCCTCGACAAGATTTCCTTTCCACCCCTTGATATGTTAGTATCCCATTCACTAATAAATCATGATTTTTTTGAAACTTTCTCCAAATACCATTGTTATGGTGTGGTGACCAGTTGGTAAGAATTCCATTCACCAGATATTAACAAAGTGAACAAGCCAGCTCCTAATAAGACTTCTTGTCCTTTTGACTAAAATTTCAAAGGCCATTACCCCGGCTTGGTGACCATAATGGTTGTAGGAATTTACAGGGTAAGTTCCTCAGACAAAACATCAAAAGGACACCGCTCACAAACAGATCACAGATCAATACACCAGTATTTTGACGTGGTTAAACCCTCAGAGAGGGAAACAGTCCACGGCCTGCGCCAACGTGGCTACTACAGGCAATTTATTAATAAAAGAATGAAAATTTACATAAGCTTCTCTCATGCACGGTTAACCTACAAATGACCCTCCATGCGCTTTAAATAGAATTCATGGACCAATCGGGTGTTAAGCCACGGATCAAGTGTCGGTAATACCGAGGAGAGAATGAACCGTCGGATCACTACATATCGTGACCGTCGGATTGTAAGTTACAAAATGTACAACGGTAAAGAAACACACTTTACCTAACTCTATACTAAGACCAAGTTGAACTTAACTATTCCTATGTGTCTGAATATCCTAACATCCCCCCTTAAGAACAACTTGGGATAGGATTGAAGGATTTACAAATATGACACAATAGGAGAAGGAAGGAGGCACTAGAGCCTATCCCCCCTTAGTGACAACTTCCTGAACTCCAAGCATATATCGAAGTTTAGTGAACTTCGCCTCTGTGAGAGCCTTTGTGAAGATGTCTGCAACCTGATCATCTATTGAACAATACTGCACTTCAAGAACATGGTCATGAATGAGCTTTCTGATGAAGTGCATGTGAAGTTCAATGTGTTTGCTGCGCTGATGCTGAACTGGATCTTTGCAAAGCTGAATGGCACTTTGATTATCACACCAAAGTGTAGTCGGATGCTGCTGCTCAAAGCCAATTCTGATAGGATCTGACGAAGCCACAAGGCTTCCTTACTAGCTTCCACGGCAGCACGATACTCTGCTTCTGCTGACGAAAGAGAAATGGCAGCCTGTTTCTTACAAGCCCATGTAATAGGTCCTGAACCAAGAGTGAAGACATAACCGGCAGTAGACTTCCGATCATCAGGGTCACCAGCCCAATCAGAATCAGTGAAACCAACTAATAGAGGAGTTGCTTTGGCACTGTAATGAATCCCAAACTGTATTGTACCTCGAACATAACGAAGTATTCTTTTAGCTGCTTCCCAATGACTTTCACGGGGGTTTTGCAAAAAACGAGCAACAAGGCCAACAGCAAAGGAAAGGTCAGGACGAGTATGGGTTAAATACAATAGTTTTCTTACAAGTTGACGGTATAAGGTAGCATCAACTTCAGGAGAAGTACAAGAGACTGAAAGTTTGACTCCAGACTGAAAGGGAGAAGGAGCTGGCTTACAATCTTCCATGTGAGAATGACGAAGAATATCACAAGCATACTTGGACTGGGAAAGGGAAATACCCTCCTTGGATTGCAAGACTTGAAGACCGAGAAAATAGTGTAAGTGTCCTAAGTCTGTCATTTCAAATTTCTTTTAAGGCTGGACTTCACATGGTTTATAAGGTTGGGATCACTACCAGTAAGAATAAGATCATCAACATAAAGAACAAGGATGATAAGAGAGTTGCCCACTTTCTTGGTGTAGACAGTATTGTCAGAATAACACCTAGAAAAGCCAGATTCTAAAAGAAAGCTATCCATTTTGGCATACCAAGCCCGAGGAGCTTGCTTGAGACCATAAAGAGATTTCTTAAGTCGACATACAAGGCTGGAGTCTGTTTGGATGAAGCCAATGGGTTGTTCCATATAGATTTCTTCATGCAAGTCCCCATGCAAGAAGGCAGATTTAACATCCATCTGATGGACTTCCCATTTTAAAGAGGCAGCAAGGGAAGAACAAGGCAGATAGAGTTCATTTTGGCAACAGGGGAGAAGGTTTCAGTGTAGTCAATGCCTTCAACCTGTGAAAAACCCTTAGCAACAAGACGAGCTTTATGTTTATCAACTTTCCCATCTGGTCCATACTTGGTTCTGTAAACCCATTTACATCTAACAAGTTTGCGTCCCTTTGGTAGAGAACAAGATCCCATGTATCATTTGCCAACAATGAATGATATTCTTCATTCATAGCTACTTCCCAATGTGGATGGCCTAAAGCTTCTGCAAAAGTGTCAGGATCATGATTTACTGGAGCTTGAGCCAGTAAAGAAGAGGCTCTTTCAAACTGAGAACGTGTACGTCGCTGATCTGTAGGATCACCGGCAAGATTACCTGCTGCATCCCGAGTAGCATGGACCCATCTTGGAAGTTGAGGATCCTGAGAAGGTGGGGGACGATTGTCATCCTCACTTTCATCATCTGAAGAAGAAATGTTTTCAAAAGTAGAAGAGATAGGAAGAGGTGGCACATCCGCCGGACTAGGCTCCCAGGCCGATTTATTTTCATCAAATTTTACATCTCTTCTAATGAAAACATTTTTGGACTTAAATGGAATAAGTCTATAACCTTTTACATCTTCAGAATATCCAACAAAAGTACATTTCTCACTCTTAGGTTCTAAAGCTTTATGCTTTTCATCTGGAATATGGGCCCATGCTTCACTTCCCAAAACACGAAAGTGACTTACATCTGGTTTAATGGAACTCCAAGCTTCTTCTGGAGTGATATTCTTTAGAACCTTAGTAGGAGTGCGATTTATTATATAATTTGCACAATTAATTGCTTCGGCCCAAAACTAAGACTGAGTCCTTTAGATTGCAGCATATAATTAGCCATTTCCTTTAAGGTGCGATTTTTCCTTTCAGCTACACCATTTTGTTGTGGAGTGTATGGAACAGTATGTTGCATTTGAATTCCATTTTCGGTGCAAAAGTTGATGAATGTGTTTTTAACATATTCTCCACCATTATCAGTTCTTAGCTTAAAAATTTGATGTCCAGATTGTTTTTCAACAAAGGCTTTGAAGGCCAAAAATGTGTTAAATACTTCGCTCTTGAGTTTTAAGAAGTATACCCAAGTGCGTCTGGAGAAATCATCAATGAAAGTTAAGAAATACTTGCTGCCAGAGAATGAAGCAACAAGAAGTGGACCACATAAATCACTGTGCACAAGCTGTAAAGGGGCTGAGGCGTGCCAAGAGGCACGTTTTTCAAAACTGTCCCGATGATGTTTTCCGAGTACACATTCGGAACAAACACCATCTCTGCAAGATACCATAGGAAGACCTTTCACCATATTTTCTTTACATAGATGCTGAAGGGAGCGATAGTTTAAGTGACCAAATCACTCATGCCAAAGTTTGCTCACTTCATCATTATGAGCAACAAATACTGAGTGAAGATTTGATGACCCAAAGTTGTGAAACTTATACAACCTTGTGGAATCATCAGCAATACTAGTAGCTAGAATCTGTTTAGGATCTCTTAGATCCTTGATTACAGCATCATGAGGTGAAAATTCAACAATTTTACCTTCACCTGAATGAGTTATCTGATATACAGATAGAAGGTTGCTGGATAAGGTTGGAACACATAATACATCATTAAACTGGCCATTGTCTAGATGAACAGTTCCAGTCCCTACAACATTAAGAGATCTATCATCACCAACATATATATTTTTGGTGTTACAATCATGTAAAGAAGAAAACATGGCTTTGTTTTTGGCCATGTGATAAGAGGCTCCAGAATCAATGAGCCACTCATAAGAATGAGAAGAAGAAGTTACATTTAATGCATAACCAGACTGAGATGATTGACAACGACATGAAGAAAGTTCCATTCCTGAAGATGAAGTAGAAGAATGCTTCACATGGATGTTATGTTTCTTCATTGCGGCTTCCAAGGCTTCCATCTTCTTAAAGCATTTAGATTCTAAGTGACCATCTCGATTACAAAAGTTACAGTGGCGATCAATCTTCTTCCATTTGTTTTTATTGGTCTTATCATTTTGCTGAAATGATCTTTCATTTTGAGGCTGAGTTTGCTTAGGACCCTTGTTTGGTTTAGGACCATTCTTTTTAGGATATGATTTCTTAGGATTCTTTAAATTTGGTTGCTGCTGGGCGGCTAACGCTTTCTTGGAAGAGTTTCCAAGATTAAGAAGACCAAGGTGTAAGAGTTTTTCTTGTTCTCTTATTAAAGAATCACAAAAAGAGTCAAAGGAAGGGGCCTTGTAGTCTTTTCCTTGACAAATGAAAGCTTCCTTTGTAGAATGGAAGGTTGAAACAAATACAGAGTAGGCTGGTCCCAACTTAGTAAGGATGGAATAAATAAGGTTACTATCTTCTTTCTTAACCTTAACACCTTCCAAGAGATATCTAAGGGTCTTGAATTTGGACAAGAAATCTTCAATGCAAGAAAAATTATTAGGATCCAATGTAAGCAATTCATTTTCAAGTTGATGGGCTCTAATTTCATTTTTAATCCCAAAAACTTTAGTGATTTGTTCCAATGCTTCATGAGGAGTATCAAGTTCTGCAATATGGAATCTAAGATCAGGAGAAATAGACATCCCTATCAAACACGTGCTTGATCTTGTCTATTTTCCCATTTTGCAACCTTGTCTTCATCTTTTGGTTTCTTCTCTTGGCCCGTGGCTATTATGTAGAGACCTTTACTTCTAAGTAAATCTTCCATGTAGGATGCCCATTGGAAGTAGTTAGTGCTGTCAAGAATGACTTGGCACGGACTTTCCATTTTTAAAAAAAACTGAAGCTGAAGATGCTGAAAGTAAGTGTTCCAATGGATAGATCTCGAAAAATTAGGCTGTTTTAAAAAAAACGGCTCTGAAAAAGGCTTCCGGATGAAGAAGTTATGGCTTTTTTGAAAAAAAATTGTTGAAGAGGACCTCTCTCTCTTCAAATAGCTTTGAACCAATTGAGCTATACCAAAAAATTTGAAGGAGAGAGAGAAGGGGGGGGGGGGTGGCTTTTGTGGCTGCGTGCTGCCTTGACGCAACCTGTTTTTTCCCTACAACACCAACACAAAAACCCAGACACGGTACATGCATGAAGAAAACGACACCTTATGGCTCGAAAGTTCACTTTTACCAAAAAAAATAGAATCATTTAAAAAAAAATTGAACCTTGTTGGCTCAATAAGTTAGCTTTAGCCGAAAAACTAAATATTTTTCTCAATGTTTCTGATTTTCCGAGATCACACTAAGGTGCAGGGAAAAGAGCATACGCATGAGAAAAAATCTTTCCTTTCTGTTTTTGATTTGCCCAGATTGCACAGAGTCGCAGGGAAAAGAGCATACGCAGAATGAAAGGTATAGATCCGGTTAAAAAAAAAGCTAAATAAACCGAAACCGAAATAAGCAGAGAGAAAATAACAGTAAACTGCAAATAAAGACTGTATACCTCCAGATCTTAAAAATGACGCAGATAGGGCTACCGGAAACCTTTTCGCGTGAAACGAAAGGGGTTCCTCACTGGAACAGATGCTCCGAACACACAGAGCAGTCCTCTCGGCCCGAAAGCAGTCAGAAACAGTAGATCTAGGAAACGACAGCCGCATGCAGTTCTACCG
>APFE030236048.1:0-21053 GCA_000404065.3 Pinus taeda
GGGAAAGAGAAGTAAAAGCTCTGAAGAAAAGAATTACAGAGCTAGAAAAGGAGCTCAATTTTGATAAAGTTACAGCAGAGCTCAAACAAGTAATTTGGACCACCATTGGACAAACAATAACTAACCAACGGGAGTACATTGATGCCATATATGAGCAAGTGGGACTCATTGGTAGAGCAAGAAAAGAACTGCACAGAGCAAGGACTTCTCTAGGCAACATGCTTGAGTTTGCCCCCAAGATGATTGAAGTACTCAACTATAGGACAAGTTCCCAGCTGGTGAAAATGGGAATTGAAAACAGGCCTGAAACAATATCTCTAATCAAAAGAGTCCTAACAATGAAGAACCTAATTCAGACCCTGGACAGAAGAATCCAGGATATGCAAGCTGACATAAATAAATTCCAGAATAGGTTCTTGGCTCTGCAGGATAGAGGGCTCCCCAACTTGTTAGAATCAGGCAAATTACTCCCACATGAGAAATATATCAAGAGGGTAAGCACTTTCGTAGCAATACAGATTGCTGAGGCACCAGGAACATCTTCAGGAGCAGGCCTAGTAACAGGGCAAATTCTTTTTGAAAGATTAGATAATTTGTTTTTTATAAGAAATGAAGTGACACACTTATTTGATGAGCCCCCTCACTTCTATAAATATACAGAGGCTGATGAGACCTTGGGGTCAATTTTGAAACATCAGCTGCCTCCCCCAAACACATGGCAAGAATTAATGGAATTGCTTTTGAATCAAAGTTGAGAAATCACAACATTTTCTTCAAACAAAGGTCTGTATTACATACACAGCTGGACAAAAGATACATCAGCAGGCATGAAAATGCTGAGCCAACTCAGCATAGGTACTCGACCGCAGCAACAGCATCAGCAAGCACAGGTGGCAGGGCCAAGAAGACACAAAAAGTAACAGCTGCACAACACATCATTCAGCAGTTATGATAAAGCTGCTCAACCAACTCCGCAAACCCCAAAGGTCAAAAATTACTCTAACGGGAGTTAAAAGCTTTTAAGACTCATTTATGATTGTAATTACTTCTCATCTACAAGCCATGTACAAGTGTAAGAAGATATTTTCCTCTTAGATGACTCAATGCGTGAGATATTTCTGTATTAGACTTCTATATATTCCCCCTCGCATTTGTTAGCAGGGGTTGGGCTCCAGATGTAAGAAATCTCTTGATATCTCTTCTGTTATTCTTATGTTGTAAATTCTTCAGACAGCTAATACAAAGAATGATGGGATTTCTCCAAGCATTGTCTCTCTTGATGTCTTGCTGGTGTATGACTCAAAGTTACAGGATTCCTGTGTATTCCATGGCTCAATAAGTTTTCTCGTTACTCTCTGTTACATGTATGTTTGTTATACTTTCATGTATCATTCATGCTTTCCATGGATTCAATATCTAAATGGCCAAGAAAAAGAATAGTCCCAGGATTTAATCTTTGATTACCCTGGACTCAATCCTAGCCATTTCATATGTTTTCCTCAGTTATGGTATTTAAAGAGTAATTCTTCAGTGCTACCTTTAATACTATATCATCACAAGAACATGTTATTTCAGGAATTCAAGTAATTGCTCCTAAATAATAGACCTCCTTCACACTAGTCAGCTTAGTAAAGAATCCTTAAATGCTCTTTGCTAGTTGTCTATCATTTCACCATCACAATTTACAGTTTGTTTTGTGAAATACACAGGCCCTGTAATTTCAGCTGCACCAAGCCAAGATTTCAAGGAAGCAATAGTTACAGACCCCATTGCCCAATGGATTAGTGCCTTCTGAAGATAGCGCTCCAAAAAACTATCAGAAGCATCCTCCCAACCAAACATAAAAAACAACCAAACATTCACTTCATAACTAGCCTAAAAACTTCATTAAAACAGTGACAAACCTAACAGAGAGAGCCCTCTCTGATTATAGCTGGGCTAGAAGCTGTAGTCCAAAGATTGGTTAGTGGTTACCCCGGCCGTATTCCCTTGGAAGTCATAGGGAACAACCTGGGTGTTAATAGGAATAATGCCTGGAATCAAATGTATAGCGTGATCATGATCACAAATAGGTGGGAGGCCTTTGGGAGTCTCAAATACCTTGGAATGATTGTCCCAGTATTTTTGGAGATGTGGAGAAATAGATGATTTCGACGTTTGAATCTCTAGTGAGCATAATTGTACAATTACTGTTACAAAATATTTTTTCACACCTCCTGCACTTCCCTGTGACATACCCCGAAGTGCCTGAAACATGATTATCATGCAGTGTACTCATTCATATATGCATCTCAGATCCTCCCTAAGACATTGATTGGAAAATACCTTGAGCTTCGCCTAAAGGAAATAGCTCTAAAACCCTAATTTTATAATCATCGCTCTTATGAGACTGAAAACCGTGATGGTCTCCTATTGCATTATACTCGACCCATGATGGCATCACTCTATTTTATTATATACCAGTGATGATCCAAAAAAGGAAATTTTCCGAAAGAGTATGAGAAGCTTCGCGATCTAGAAGCTTCCAGAGCGGCGAGCTGGAGGTTTTTCGGCATAGATGAGGTTGAGCTCACCCAACTTGGCTTCTTGGTCTTATCCCTATGAGATACCTCCTTGAGATGAGGGCCTAATCCTATCTTTGGAGAGATCCTAACTCCCTTTCCCTACCTATATATTCATCCTCTCCCATTCCAAAATGGTTGGTCTTTGTCTATTTGCACCCTTATGCTAAGATTGTGCCTATATGCTACTCATTTGGCTTGGAGAAGGAGTGCTTTGAGAGCTTAAGCTTGGACTTGGAAATTCATTCAAGGAAAGCCTGTTGAGATCAAGGCTTGGTTGTATGCTTCCTCCTTTATTCTATTAATATAGAACTACTAGTTCATTTTCCATAGATGTGTATGCTTATGTATCATTTATCTTAACTCTCCTTGATATGTTAAGTAGGTTACTTTTGATTATGATATTTGTATTTTCATGCCTTGTTGTGTCTTGATCTCTTGTGCAGGTGTTTAAATGTTGTGAGTAGCAAGACCGAGCCCATGACGCAAGTGATTCAAGGTATTCAACAAAGGAAGACGTGATAGCATCAGAATGAGGTAGACCATCTTCCTCGTCTCTTATTTCAATTGTAACTTAGGAAAGTGTCCACTAGATTGTCATGTAAGTTGCTAGTCCAACTCATTAGGCTAGAGGGATCGTCTCTGTCTGTAGAGAGGATTTCCTAGAAAATGGAAGTTGTAACCCTTTCCATCAATTCCTTCAATCAGGTCTTTGACTAGTTATACCAACCATCAATTTTTTGGCTTGTCTGCATTAGTTTGGTTTTATACCATCATTGATTACTACCTTAGACTTCCAAGTCTATATTATTTCTTGGAATCTTTTTTCCCCATATTCCTCACCCATTGCATGTTTAGCTCTAACAGTCACGATGGCATCGTGATTTTTTACTTGTATAGTCGCGATGGAAAAAAAACTATTCACTGTGTAGTCGCGCTGAAATCATCACTACTTTTTATATACAAAGTAGTGCTAATGACCTCGACCATCATAGGTTTGGTTATGTAAAGTAACGATGATAACCCAAAAATCATGGGTTTGGGTATATAAAGTAGCGATGATCCTTGAATGTGATAATTTTTAAGGTTTTTTCCTTAGAATCCAATGTGTTTTGGCCCCTAAGGTCCTTTCCCATCATGTATGCTTGGATTTGTCAGTGTTTTTGATTGATTGTCTTGATATATTTGCAAGATTTGTCTCATTGTCTTTGAAATGAAATCTGATTGAGTTCTAGGGTTTCTAGTCAATTGGTCATCACTTTCTGCTTGTTGGTGTCATTGAGATGTTTGTCTTGCTGATTGATTGAGTGTTGTTTTCTGTGGAAATCATTGAAAACATCATTTTGCATTTGTTTTAGCTTGAATTTTGAAATTTACTTTTCATGAAAATGCATTAGATTAGTTGCATTGAAAAGTGATTTTTTGAGATTCATCATTGAAAATAAATCACATTTTTTGGTTTCGAAAGTGTTTCATTTAGGATAGTGAAAAGCGAAAATCATTTTTACTTTTGGCATTGCATTTGGAAGATGAAAGTGAAAGTTAGTGGAAGGCATTTTGCATGATACATTTTGTTTAATGCATTATTGATTGAAATTTCTTCCCTTGATTATTCTAGCTTTCATTGAAACAGAAAGTTTTCCTTTTCTCATATAGTTTCATCTTAGGGATTCAGGTGACATCATTTTGTGCCCAAAACTTAAACATATATGAAGATAAACATTAAAACTTACCTCAATTAACCTAAGGAGAATTCGGAAATTAACACAAATATCTCGAGGTATAGGCTAGAGATGTGTTCCAGCGTATTTAAACATAGCAACTGTCGTTAACTGCCTGCAGTGTACCCGGGGGTGAAATCCTATCCCAATATGGAAGTATATAGAATGTTCTCCAGTACTATTGAGTATATCAGAGGCACTTTAGTATGATAAGTATATAGGGTTGCTCTCATTGAATAGTTTTGCATTAGACAATGCTAACACAAACTTGTGCTCCCCATACTGTTGTGTATATATTGGGAGACCCCATTAGGTTTTTATCCTTTAGCCACATGTAACCGAGTCAGTCACCTTGTAAACGTGATACATTGAACACAACATTCAGGGAGATTGGTAATTGTACGTTAAGTCCTTGGTTTTAGCTAGGGTGTATATTGCAATTCATGATACTTGGTAAACCCTCTTTCCTAGCTTACCCATTTTTTATTTTTCTTTGTTAATTTCTAAAATCAATTAATTAACCATGGAACAACATCCTTCTTGTGGAAATGCTCCTTAGTAGATCTTAGGTTGATACTGATGGCAACATTTCTTGAGTCTACCAGTCAAGGAAACCCCTCTACTGGGAATCTTAGTTATTTTCCTTCTTTTGGAAATACGGGTGGTCCGTATATGGCAACATTATCCTTTCCTGGATTGGCCATTGGTCTGCCAGTTTGGTTATTTTCTACCTTAGTGATTTTGAGTGTCCAAACTTCTTTTCAACCAAGTTCTCCTCCACCTAAATGACATCAACCTCATGTTGATCCTACAATTGACCCCTTGCCTTCTTTGCCTATTTCTTCACCCCATTCTTCCTCTTCACCTGGTGAAATTCTAGGTTCTAGTAACCAAGAAGCTAAGAAGAATAAGAAGACGACGAATAAGAAGAAACTAATTAAGAAAGGGGGAAACCAAACAACTATTGTTACCAATGCAACTAATGAAGAAAAATTTTCCAACTAGCCTCAGAAAGTGAAATTCCCTTGCATGTTATGTCGAGGAACACCTTCTTCGAAATTGTCTTAGTATTTCCAAGGTCTTAGAAGTGTGGTCCACAGGTTCACATCAACCTTTTTCATCAGCCTGCGGTGATCATGTTCATGTTAAACCTTCAACTAGTAAGCTCATGGGGAAGAGGAAAAAGTCAAATTTCCCTGTAATTCGTGTGAAGGTAATCATCCCATTCACTTTTTCCCTCTTATGGATGAGGCTTCCAAAGAGTTGGAAAACCTTATAGCTTCACAACTTCGTCTTTCGGTTGGTTATAGAAATCCTTCCCTTGATCATTCACTAGTTGATCTAGTGATTGATCAAAAGTCATCTTTAGTCAACCACTCTCTCTCTTAAAGTGAGTCTCATAACTCTGTTCTCAACCAACCATTGGTTGAGAAACCTATAGAATTGAATCTACCATCAGTTAACTGTACCTTTTAGGTAGAGAGTGAACCCCATACTACTCAGGTTCTTCTAGTTTCTTCAGTTTTGAATGAACTGGAGGGAAATCCTCCCATTCTCTAGGTGCATGATAGAAGTTCTCTTATGCTCATAGAGAAAGAAGGCAACTCTCTTGTTCCTACAACACCCCTTCTAAGTATTTTGGTCACTTCTTTTGATTGGAATCAGTTGGAAGGATATCATCTTCTATCTTATGTTCCTTTCCATATTATAGTACAGGCTTACCATATGGCCATGTCTAGCATAGTCATAGACGAGGGCACATCTTTTAGCATCTTGTCCTCAACTGCTCGGCAAGCTTTAAGTTCTCCTCAACTTGTCCCCGTCACCCAAAATCTGTTAGCTTTTAACAGAGGAACCAGTCAATTGTTAGGGATCCTTCCTAAGTTACCTATTAATTTAGGAGGAAATATTGTCTATATAGACATGATGGTTGTCCAAGGCCTGTTAGATTTTAATATACTCCTTGGTTGTGACTATGTTTACGTCATGGGAGCTATTTTCTCTTCTCTCTTTCGAGTGATGTGTTTCCCGCATGAAGGAAGTGTTGTGATCATTGATCAGCTTACATTCATTTGTCTTGAATCTACTCCCACTCAACCATCATCCCTAAATGGTTCTCATTTGTAAGTGGTATCACCCCCGCCACAGGTTAATTACATGGACACCTGTTCCATGCTCACATCTACTGATGATCTAGTAGGTGATGTAGTACACCATGTATTGGGGGCATTAGGGCCTGATTTTTCATTTGGATCCCTAGACATGTATCCCCTCTAGAGTTTTTTTCTCCCATCTAATGAGAACCTCTTGGGAGAGATGGCCTATTTTGGGTTGTGATGAAAGGTATGGAGCAGAGTTCCCTGCCTTGTGTCAAGCTCCTTAAAAAATGAAACAAGGGATATGAGGATGGTTCTTTTACTATGTCAACCTCATTAAAAAATGAAATAGGTCTCCATGAGAAACGTTCTTTCACTTGTTTCAAGCTCATTAAAAATGAAACAAGGTGTCATGAGTATGGTTCTTTTCCTAT
The DNA here is from genome assembly GCA_000404065.3 of Pinus taeda. Classification (NCBI taxonomy): domain Eukaryota; kingdom Viridiplantae; phylum Streptophyta; class Pinopsida; order Pinales; family Pinaceae; genus Pinus; species Pinus taeda. The sequence goes on from APFE030236048.1 coordinate 6,813, forward strand.
GTCAAGCTTGTTAAAAAATGAAACAAATCCCCTTCCAATTCGAGTCTTTGATTAGATCTCGTTAAATTACAGTAGAGCCTTTCACTTGACCTCATAAGTGAAAATTCATTTCATCCACCTGTTAGTATCCAATAGTATACTTAGGTGAATGAAATGAAGCTTGGGGGGCATGTTCCTCGATATAAGTCTTTATGTTGGGGGCATGGAAACTCATCTCAAGCACAGTTTATCTCTGTTTCAAGCTTGTGTAAAAATGAAACCAAATCCAAGCATAGCTTTTCTCATGTTTCAAGCTTGTGAAAAATGAAACCATCATCAAGTATACTTAAGCATAGTTTCCCATGTTTCAAGATTGTGTAAAAATGAAACCATTCCCACTTTACATCTCGTGATTGTCATTTTTATCAGCTTGTTTTTCCAGATGAGCCTTGGTTTTTTCATTCCATTGTCACCATCTCTTTGGCCAATCATATGCTTTCACTTGGTTGTTTTACCCTTGCCTAAGGAACATATACGATGAGTGGTCTCATTAGCCAGCCTCTTGACCATTACATGTTTTGAGTAGTTCCATCATGACTAGAACCAATTACTATCCTCTTATACCACTCGTTCCTCCAGGAAGAGTCATTTTTAAGCTCTTTTCTGACTCTCAAAATATAAAAAGGTCATTGAGTACTTGTCTTTTTGAACTCATTAAATTTAATGAATTGACATCATCTAAGCATATGTTTACCCCTTTTTGGGTTGAGATTGACTATTTACAAAAAAGGTACACCTTGGTCAAGATGGTCAAGAGGTTCTCTTGAATATTCTCTTCTACCTTTTCGGGTTCGAGAGACAAATTACAAAAAGGGACCTAATGGAGTTTTCTTTTTCATCTCTTTTTGAAACTCTCTAAATATGAAAAAGAGACCAAGTTATTCTTCTATCGAAATCGTAAAAATTAAATGACGAAATACTTGTCACCATGATGAGCCTGAGTTTCTCCTTCCTAGGACTCGTAAAACTTACTAGGATGGATTCATCCGAAGGGTGAACTTATAAAACGATCATATGGTATCCTCTTCAAGATTGTGTAAAAATAAAGAGGTACTCACTAGAAATAGTGGCAAAAAGTGAAGTGAAACATCTCTTGTATAAGCAGCATGTTCCTCTTGAACATGACACTCATCTGTGTCTCGTGTCAGGTTTGGGATATCCTCACTCAGTCACTTGTCCTTCCAGATTTGGCTGATCCATTTTTCCTCTCATCTGACTATTCCACTTCATCATTATGAACCATGGTCCTATGTTGAGCTAAATGTTGCCACACTCCGGAGTTGTGTCGCCAATGTTCAAGAGAAGTCATATCTGTAGTTTATTACCTATACATTGTCTGACCCTTTGCTACAATATTTATCATAGTCATTTATTTCACTTTATTCCTCATTTCGTGTCAATGATGGGGGACTCATCATGGACCTCCTTTGACAGGTTACTTACTGTGGACTTCAACTCATTATCCAAGAAGATGACTTAGAGACTCCCTTTCAGTACCTTAGAGCTTTCATGCCTTCATGACAAGTTCTTCGCATCCGATGATAGGTCTTCACCATTGGCCTTCAATCAGATGATTCCACAAGTGTTTGACTTTAGCTTCATTTTTCATATTCATGGATTGTACTGTAGCACCTTGAGAGCCATTTTCATTATTGGCAGTTTCTCTCGTGCATGTTAACGATCCACATCATTGGTCGGTAATCAAGTGGTTTTCTAGTATGTTCAACTTCAACACATTCATTCACATGTTAGAAATCATACTTTGATCAGGTTGGGATGGAGTGCAAGAACCTTTGTCTTGTCTAATATATGACACAGGTTGCGTGGAGTTATGTGTTATTCATGATTGTCCACATGTTTCTGCTATACATATGGTTGTGACCATGTTGGAATTAATGGAGAAAGCTAAACTTAGATTACTGTTGTGATGATGATAGGGTTGAGACTCTAATCTTAGATCTCGATCCTACTATCTAGGGAGTGGTTGAAACCACCCTGATTGTGAGAAAGCCTATATGTACTAGGATGTTCTCCTGATTGATCAATAGTGTGTGTATTGTGTTTAGTGCTTAGGCACTCTCCAGGTATTTCACCTAGAGAGCCATTTCGCTAATAAACTCTGTTTTTATCATTGTATCAGAGCTTTAGGTTATTAATCATGTAGGCTGAGTGAGGGGAGTGAGCATAGAGAAATCGTCGTGAGTCTTGTGTGGAAAAGTGTGATGACCACCTTGTTAGACTCCTCTCTTCGCCCTGTTCAAAAATCAGCGCAAGTGGTCAATAGATCCTCATGGATATGTTTCATTTTCCTGTGAATATATTCATGCTCCCGTGGTCTATAAAAGCATCAAATCGATCCGTGGTGGAAGCTGCACATGACGACGTGGTATGCATGGTGGCTAAAGCTGTGAAAATTCGTGCAGCTGATTTGGTGGAGCGCGATGCTGTGGGCTGCTGAGAAGAAGTAATCTCACATTACAGAAGAGGAAGACTACGCTAGATGCATAACAAGAGGAGAAAATCCATGTGGGAAAAGTCATTGAATTGAGGAATCAGGGGTTTGCCTTGTTAAATCAATTAAGGAACCTCCAAAGAGATCCTCAGTAGAGAGATATGTTACCTGCTATGGGTTTGACTTCTCTGTGAAATAAGGAAGAGAATGATCACAATCCTGTTAACAGAGGATCGGATCAACGAGAGGTTGGATCAAAGAATGCACCTATAGCTGCGTAAAGAGAGGTTCCTATGCAATTATTTGGAGAGGACGCTGGTTGAGGAGGCTGCCAATGAAGTCAGCAAGGAAGTGGAGAGTAGTCACGGATGATGTGTCTGGAGCGCATGCAGAGCAGCTGAGGGTAACAGCTATAGAGAAAGGTTGTTTGCTACTTCATGCTAATTGATGCGAAGGTGAGATATGGAGGCTAAATCACCAACAAGGAGGGCTCTCTAATACTTGAGATCCTCATTCAAGGGGCCGGATCGCCGAAGGGAACAACAAAGGAGGCCAGATGAGCAGCAAAGCTACGAGGAGAAGGTAAGGAGGTTGAGAAGTTGTGAGTTGCGTGTAAAACTTCTTGGGTGGTCTCTGGAACTTGGTGTGGCCTCTAGCAAAGGGTCGTGGCTGCGCAAGACCGATGTGGAGTACTGCTGCTACCTCCACATGGACGTAGATCACAATGAGATTGCCCTGAAATTCAGTTGCATGGTATCTCTGTGGTGGTTGCTCATCCCTACAACTACTTGGTTTCCTTTGAAGGTCGTGGTTGAGGTGTCTGATTGCTATGCATAGTGGGCTAAGATCTGGTGTGGTTTGTGGCATGCTTGAGTTGTGGTAAGATCCTCATCCATTTGAATGAAGCGATCCATAGATTCCATAAACAAATCAACTCATCAGAATCAACAGATTGACACATCCTGCTGGAGAGATGTGGGAGAAGCTATTAACCCACAAGGAGGTTGGACTTGCCTCGTGTTGGGTGCCGAAGGGACTCGAGGAAACTGCGTGGAGGATTCACCCGCTAATCGACATTATAGTTAGCGTGGGCTAGAATCTTGACTCTATCCTGGAAGTGGACTCTGAAATTGAACAATTGGATAATCATTTCCAACTCTAAACCCTGTCAATGCCAACGAAGTAATGGAAGTTGCAATCTCTCTTGGCGATCCAACACAATGCTCAACATTGGAACAATTTGATGAAGTTAGATGAGTCACGTTATCTACAGAAGCTGTAGAATCCATTTCTGGGTCTAGTATGGGGAGCTCATCTATAGCTGGTTTTGTAGCATTAATTAACCATCCCACAGCCTTGCTGGGCTGCTCATAGCCTCCTTTTTCTTACAAATCATACAATTGAATTGCAGTAGGAATAAAGAGCCTCACCCTTCTATCATGAAGTCATTTTGCTGTGAGCGCTTTATTGTGGCGATCTTTACTATTTTCCATTCCTGCTCGACCATTCCCTCCATCATCTAAGCTTTGCACTTCAAACCCTTGCCATTTGAGAATAACAATATTTCCATTGGAGGAGGCTCAACAACATGTGATTTTAGTTACACAAAGTCAAACTCTTGTCATGGAAACAAAGTATTGGTTGAAATAAGTGTCATGTTGTAGATCGGAATTGCAGTTTGTGGTAAGATCGATGAAGGATCACAGAATTCCCAAAAACCAGAGATGCATTGGAGCAATTAGTGATTTGTAAGCAAAGATCAGACATAACTATCCCTGGCCAAAGTGTTCTTGTGTGCTTGATGCAAGGGAGAAAATAGAAGGAGAAATGGGTCAACAAAGCAGATTGAAAGAGTCTCGTAGAAAACTAAGGAGAAAGCATCACATGAGAAATGAAAATTTTTTTTTTTTTGAATTTAGTGATGTGTTTTAGGTTGATGGCGATGGACCAACTGCTGATCAAGATGAAGATTTGGAATTTGGTGAGATTATTAAATAGTTAATGCCATATTTTCCGTCTTTTTCAGGTATGAGTTATGAAATATGGGCAAATGAAATGAAAACAGTATTATGGAAGGTAAATTTATTGGATTATGTTGAAGATGTTATTAATGATAGTGGAGATGCATCAACATTAAGTTAAGTCTTATAACAACTACAGTAGATGATAACATCATACTCAACATAATATATGAATATGGAGAGATTCTTAGTGCAAAATTTTTATGGGATGTTTTAGAAATGAAATATTGTTTGAATGAGGGCAATGATGCTGAAGATATTCCCATATTTGATTGTGAAACTGAAGATGCAATGATGGGTGATGAATGTGTGTCTATAACTAAAACTTGTGATGATGAAAAAACATCCATTATTGTAGAACCTGAAATTTTTCCAGGTGCAGAAATCAAATTTGATGAGACTTATATACCTCATGATGAGTGGATCAATTTGATGATTGAAAAAAATCTTATTGATTAATTACTGTTTGGTGAGAAGGAAGGCCTATCTTCACATACTGATCAAATGCAGAACATGTCTACAACAACAGAACTGGGTGAAGAGGATGAAGGCATAACTATGACAACAGAAAGGTATGAAGTAGGGAGAGATGGAGAAATGAAAGCTCTCCGAAAGGAGCATGAAGATAAAAGAAAATGTGTTCCTCTTTATAAATATAACATTGCTTTTTGTGTAGATATTGGGAGGCAAGAAAAAGCAACAAAGTTTGAAGAAGAATTGAAGTTTCTTGAAGCATGGCTTGAAACACCATGTCTTTATGAAGTCAACACAAAATTTGCATTAATGAATGGTGAAGACATCATCGCTGGAATTCAGATGGTTGACATCAGAAATAGTGAGAAGGAAAATTCTCCTATCCAGCCTCCCATAATTCTGAGAAGGGGAAGAATAATAATTCAAGCTTTCCTTCATAGGGGAAGAAATGAGGTGATGATACAACACTACCTCATGGCAAAGAAATTGAAGATGAAGTCTCATCCACAAATGAACAAGTATGGCCTCTGCTGCAAGAAGACAAAAATGAAAGCTCTGTCTTTTACCATTGTAAGCCTAGCTAAGACTGAGACCAGTGGGCATATGTTATTGTTCATTACCCTTTCTCCATTAAGCGGGAGTGTTGGAATTAATGGAGAAAGCTAAACTTAGATTACTATTGTGATGATGATAGGATTGAGTCTCTAATCTTAGATCTCATATCCCACTATCTAAGGAGTGGTTGAAACCACCCTGATTGTGAGAAATCCTATATGTACTAGGTTTTTCTCCTAATTGATCAATAGCATGTGTATTGTGTGTAGTGCTTAGGCACTCTCCGGGTATCTCACCTGGAGAGCCATTTAGCTAATAAACTCTGTTTTTATCAGACCATACTGTGGGACTTTACATTTATGATGATCCTTATATATAGGGTGGCTACGTCCATACCTTGGGTATTAGATTTACAAATGATCCTTCTCATTTAGATGGTTGTGCCCATGCCATGGATCGTTTCATATAGTCCTTATTATCTGGATGGCTGTGTCCATACCGTGGATTCATGTTTTGATATCAAATATGTATATGTATATGCGTTCTTGATTTGTAGGTCTCCTGACATTGTTTGTTCTCATTCTTGCAAAAGCTTGTAAACCATGTCAACCATCACTCCTCATTCTGCCTTCTTGATTTAGGGGGCATCTGTTACACATTCTTTGTTACACCTCCAGCACTTCCCTATGACATACCCAAAAGTGCTTGAAACATGACTATCATGCAGTGTACTCATTCATATGTGCAACTTAGATCCTCCCTAAGACATTGATTGGAAAATTCCTTGAACTTTCTCTAAAGGAAAGAGCTCTAAAACCCTAATTTTGGAATCATCACTCTTATGAGACTGAAAACTATGATGGTCACCTGTTGCATTATACTTGACTGCGATGGAATCACTTTGTTTGCTTGTATACCTACGTTGATCCCAAAAAGGTAATTTTCCTAAAGAGGATGAGAAGCTTCCAGAGTGGCGCGCTGGAGGTTGTTCGATGTAGATGGAGTCAATTTCTCCCAACTTGGCTTCTTGGTCTTATCCCTATGAGCTACCTCCTTGATATGAGGGCCTACTCCTATCTTTGGAGAGATCCTAACTCCCTTTTCCTGCCTATATATTCATCCTCTCCCATTCCCAAATGGCCGGTCTTTGTCTATTTGCACCCTTATGCTAAGATTGTGCCTATATGCTACTCATTTGGCTTAGAGAAGGAGTGCTTGGAAAACTTAAGCTTGGAATTGGGCATTCATTCAAGGAGAGCCTATTGACATCAAGGCTTAGTTGTATGCTTCCTCCTTTATTATATTAATATACAACTGTTGGTTCATTTTCTATAAATGTGTACTATTATGTATAATTTATCTTAACTCTCCTTGATCTGTTAAGAAACATACTTTTGATTATGCTATTTGTATTTTCATGCCTTGTTGTGTCTTGATCTCTTATGTAGGTGTTTAAATGTTTTGAGCAGCAAGACCGAGCCTGTGATGCAAGTGATTCAAGGTCTTCAAAAAGGAATATGTGATAGCATCATAATGAGTTAGGCCCTCTTCTTCATCTCTTATTTCAATTTTAACTTAGGAAAATGTCGAATAGATTGTCACGTAGGTTGCTTTTACCACTCATTGGGCTAGAGGGATAGTCTCTGTTCACAGGGAGGATTGCCTAGAAAACAATTACACCCCATTTTTCTTTCTTCATAAACTTTTTCATGCCATTAGAGATGATTATTTTGCATGGTTTCCCTGTGATACCCCTTAATTCAACTTCCTTTCCTTCCCAAAAAAATTTCAAGAAAAGTTCTAGAAAATTAAAATTTATCATCCACAAAGATTGTAACCATTGGACTCCTAGTACAACATTAATACCCCTCATTGGAATGGAAAGCATTGGACTATTCAACACATATTCCCCCATGGTTATTTTGATATCATGGCACTTTCCAGAGAAATTTATAATTCCTCCATTTGAAACCATCACTTGAAACTCTAGTTATCCTTTTATCTTGAGAGTTTGAAGAGCGATAATTCCAACCAATGCATTACAAGATATGGTAAGATTCATTTCTTCTTTCTCTGGAAGGCTGGGAGCAATGACATTTCCATATTTATAGTTGTGAGTGGTAGACTTCCTTGTTTCCATAATTTTGCTTTCAATTTTTCTTGTCACCCTAAATTCCTTCTCCAATGCATCGAGTTCCTAAAGATGAACCTCATGTTGGATGTTATCCTTTAAATTCCCTATGAAGATATCAATCCTATGCTCCTCTCAAATATCAATTACCATGATATTCAATTTTTGGAAGTCCTCAATGTGCTCCGCTATTGAGCCCTTTTGTTTGAGATTTATCAATTGGCTAACTAAGGTGTTTCTCTTTGTATGTTCATAATGTGCTATCATTTCCTCCATAAAAATTGACCAAGTGACAAGTGGTTTACGAGAACAAATCCATCGATACCATGCAAATTTATTGTGTTGTAAATATAAATATGCAATGCATAGCTTTTGCGTGTGTTCCACATCATGGAAATCAAAATATTGCTCCATCTGTAGTATCCATGTTACTAGATCATTTCCATCAAACTTACTCATATCGATCTTTTGAATGTGGGGGATATTAAACCCAACATTGGATTCTCTAAAATCATAATTCATATTCCTTTTGTCCTCATCATGATTTTCATGGATTACCTTGTCACCACAGGGAATCCTTTCTTCTAGCAACTTTGTCAAACCTTCCTTCAACCCTTCTATCTACTTCTAAAACATTATTCAAAACTGTAATATATATTTTTATACCATCTATCTTAACATTCATCATGGCTTCCAATCTATTTTTTGTTACTTTTTGCGAGAGAGAAATTTGTTGCACTTGGTCTCGTAATTTTGATATATCATGTTGTATTTCTTCCTCTTCTTCATGCGCCATGGAAGAGATTTTTGGTTTCTTACTAGGTGTGTTAATTTTATTGTTTTGAGGCATTTTGGAATCAAACAATTATATCTATTCTTCAATATGCCCTTTCAATCACTTCAAATTGTTTTTTCAAACAAAAGATTTGCAAAAATTAAAAACAATACACAACTTTTTCTTGTTTTTTAGGAGATTGATATTGGAAATCTTGTACCTTTGTAATTTTATATCTCCAAGGTCTAAAATTCCATCCTATGGTATCACTCTTAATTCCTTTTTCCAATCCCACAAGTCAAACTGAGATTGGATTCTTCAAGAAAGTGTTATGCCCAATATCTCACAATGACCTAATTATAGACTAATTTAGTAGAGAAAATTCATACAGAGTTTTGTGTGTCACTATTTCAACCTTTGGACTTGAAAGTGATAAAAAAATATGAAATTCCATGCATTTTTAGTAATTTTTTATGAAATTCAAATCTGATGCCCGAAGAAAAAGTTATGGCAATTTTCCCTAGGTCACTTGTTTGAGATGGAATTCTAGAGCCTACAAAAACCCTAACTTCCTTGGATCATATCTTTGAAAATATAGTGAACGAAGATCTGAGTTTTGTATAAAAATTTCATCAATATTTCTTCTCCACGTGATTTTAATTTAAGCTTTTGAAGCCTTGCAGAGAAAAGGTTATATTGAAAATTCCAAGATGGTGTTATAGCACCATTTACCACTCTTGGTAGATATGATGCTTTGATTATGGCCTAGGGAAACTCTTCCTTCCAGAATTAGTCCAAAATCTAAAAAACAATGTTTTGTTCCCTGTACAGTACTTTACCTGATAAAAGTTTGTATACACATGTCAGCATATATCCAACCATGCACATATGTTAAAACACTTAAAAAAATTAAATTTCCTTAATTTCAGGCAGAGTTCACAGGATTTACCTATTACTCACCTCTTATTGATTGTGGCCCAACTGTTTCCCAACTGAAAAAACTAATTTGGAGAAGTATAAATAAACCTCCATGGGAACGCCTTAAGGGAGAAGATATGAGATATTGATACTATAGAGAGATTATCCCTGATTGAGTTTAACGAATCCCTGTGCCTCTTGCACTCCCCAAAGCTTCAGGAAACCCTTGTTTCCTTATTATATATATCCTCCATCTTGCTTGAGATATCTTTGTATTGGTGATGGAGGAAGATTGCTGAAGGTTGGGAAAGGATGGATCTGGAGGACGGTTCTGCTTGGAGCCAGAGAAGGACTCGGGTCGTGTTTCTCCACTTTACTTGTAGCTAACTTCAATAAAGGGAATGATGTTCTATTTCTAATGTTAAATATGTTTTTGCATAAAGTTATGTTGTAATTCATTGATGAATCCTATATTGATGTATAATTAGTCATTAATTTATATGATTTAAAGTTAATATCATGAACATGCTTTATGTTTCTACTGTTGTGTATGTTCCATTTGAATAATTTTCAGGTTTCAAGAACATCGGGAGAAGCTGAGGGTTTGCACCCTGTGGGATCTACCCAAATGAAGGACATCCGGGTAAGGACACTCCTACACAATTTAGTAGAATAAGAATTTTTGTTGATTGCCTAAACATTTCTTGTTGTGGTTTGCCCTTTGCTCTGTTTGGGTTCTCAACCCAAATCCCTAGGGTGGTTTCACCCACAATAGATGGTTAGTTTGAAAAGGTGAAACCCTAGAATCCAAAGTTCCGATTCAAAATGTTATGCAACCAACTCACAAAAATATATATCAACGACTTAAAAATCATCCTCTTCAAGGGAGAAACCTCCCTTAAATTACATAAATGAAAAATTCTTGGATAATATAGATGATAAGACCTCCTTGGTATATATACGACTCTAAGGGGCCATAATATAATCAAATCCTACATAGTAATAATAATTTAAGGGCTCACCAATAGAAATAGTGGGCTTTTATGGGGCACAACAATAACACCATGGGGGGTACATGGGTACAAAAATAACAATAGGGGGATACACTAAAAATATCAATAAGGGGAATACACTAGTATTATAGGGACCTACAAACTAGCAACAAAAACAATGATCAACTCTTTAGCAACACCAACATATATCCAACCAACTCTGAAGCAACAACATAAAACTCATACATCAACAACAATAATGACTATCTCGAAGCAAGATATATCACTCCTATCTCAATGAGAAACTATAATATCCTCTGAGGAAAACATGGTGGAAACAAATGCATGAAGATAGGGTCACAATAGTATGACCAACCATACTCCACTGAATGCAAAGATCTCCATGGTTGAATATATATATATATATATATATATATATATATATATATATATATCAATGCCTCACCATATTCAAGAGGCTACTCCACATGGACCAATGACTATGACAAAATGATATGCAATAGAGTAAAAGGCTTCATAGGCCTATTACATGGCTACCAATATGATAATACATGATTTTACAATGACAACATAAGGCCATATATGCATAAACAAACTCTCATACTCATAATGAAACATATGCCAATCTTGGCTCATGACTCTATGACCAAGACCAAAAGATTTATAATAAGAATGCAAGATTTCATGAGCATAGTACAAGGCTTTATCAAATGAGATAAATTGCAAGTAAAATGAAACCAAGACCTCATACATGTCTTAAAAAAACATTACACGAGCTTATTCATGGATGTCATACAATCCTCTCATCAATGTATGCACAATACAATGACACAATGCAAGTACATGACATGTATGAGTAACAATGTGTACTCAACATAACAACAACATATTGATAATATATATCTCATGAAAAACATGTGTTAGCCTCTCCAAATCACTAGTCATATACTAAACTCACATTAACAACAAGCAACAACTTATAACAGTGCATAATGGCCCAACCCAAGGCATATATTAGTAGCATTAGAAACCTCGTTTTATCATGAAACTCCTTATATTAGCGACATCAATAACTGACAACATATATCAGCCATCAATAGAAATTTATAGCAGCAATAATAATCATCATGTGAAGCAAAAAATTTCTACAATATAAACTATACTGGCAACAACAACAAGCATAATGATGTAAATACAACAACAATATCACATAACAACTATACTCATAAATATATCCATCATGATCAACTTCTAGTTTTTCTACATATAAGCTACAAATCTCTAATGCATGAATGCAAGCAACTATAACCATACACCATCATCGTACAAATATCTATGGCATCAATACATTCATAGAATCATTAACACAAAATGCATAATACGAACTAACTACATGCCAACTCGTATAGGAAACATATAATCCATGCACAACTAAGTTTCAAGCTCCTATAAGAAACCATGATGCCATCAAAACCATCGAAATATTGGAAGCATATAAACTACCCCCCTTGAACATGTGCCATCACATTTTCTCAAACTTCCCTTCTTGAGAGATTTGTGCTCAAGCTCACATCACGAATCCTCTATCATAATATGATCACAATAACTTTGGAAAACAAAACATTAGTAGCAAAAGGAAAATCCATCATCATGAAATCATAAACATCATTAGCATCACATCCTAACGGTATGCATAAAAAAAACTCCTCAACAGATAAATCTATTCATGCACACATCACAAGGTATGGAAACACCATCAGTGATTCTACATGCGAAACAAGATGCACCATAGCTCCTCTTGGGGCCATGCAAGCCTCGACTTCTTCTTTCCAATTCTTGTTTCTCCTTCTTCCTCCAAACTTTGAGTGGGTGCTATATTGCATTCAAATATATTCTTATCCTTATAGTTGGCCTATTTTTCGTATTCTTCATTCCTTGATTAGGTGGACTCAAGTGTATTGGAGTCTTGCAATCCTTGGCCATATGACCAATTATCACATATGTAGCATATGGTATGACCAAGAAATAGAGGACAATATTCAAATCTCTTGCTACTCCTTTTACTCCTCATTGCATGCAACCTTCATTCAATAGCTCGGCGACCAAAATCATTGCATGAGTATCAATAACCATAAAAGTGACCATTATACTTGATTTTGGATGAACTCTATGAAGTGGGATATCATCCTTGCTTATTTGCTTGATGAGATCTTCTATACCACTGGTTCTCTTGCTACATGGATCTACAATTTTCTACAATATTTTTGAGCTTCTAGCAATTGTAGCATTTCACATCACCCAAAGGTGAAGATGATCTTCTTGAAAGCGATTCAACCATTAGAAGTTGGACCCAAAGACATAGCCTAGTGGAGGGGGTGAACTCCATTATCATCTTTATCTTGATGTTTCATGTTTTCTCTTTTCTCATTGTTTGACTAAATTATTATGGTTTTTTAAGTTACATTGTTATGTGTTAATTTACATGCTTGCATGGCAACTTGTAACTTAAGTTTACAAGCCCTTACAATCAATTAAAAGGAATTTTATTGCAAGTTTTATGTTCTCCAGCTATCAGATCATGAAGATAAATTTCGAACACTTTAATCTTGATTATGAACCTTTGTTTGTCAAGAAAGTTGGAAAAAATATTGTATATTTCGTGGTGTATGTAGATGATATTTCAAGAAAACAAGGAAAAAAGAAGAATACATTTCATACAAAAGGAAATAATTGAACAAGAGTTTTGAGATGAAAAACTTGAGACATATTCACCACTACTTAGGTATTAATGTAACTTATTACCATAGGCATATGTTGATCTCCCAAAATAAGTACTTTGGAGAGTTTTTGAGTAACTTTGGAATGGTTGATTTTAATACTCTGTTTACTCCAATGGAGGAAAAAATGAAACTATCATCAAAATGAGGGAATAAATTCAAGGATGAAGTTATAGATAGCTTGTGGAGAGTCTCATCTACCTTACCACTAATAGGCTACATATTTTGGGATCCTTATAGGTTCATGCAAAAACCTTTAAAAGGACATTGACATGATGCAAAGAGATTTTCAAGGTACTTGAAGGGAACTGGAGATTTTGGGTTAAATTACTCTAAGGTGGATGACTTCAAACTAGTTGAATATGCATATGAAGATTTGATGGGGATAAGGAGAATCAAGTGTTTACTTTAGGACACCTCATGAGTCTTGAATCAATAGCTATCTCTTGCAAATCACACAAATAGTAAATTTTAGTAAATTTCACTATAGAGTTAGAAAATGTGGCTATTGTATAGGAAATAGAGGATATTGTTTGGATACTTGATGATTTGTAGGAGAAATAGGTGAATTCTCCTCCATGTTTGATTGATGACACCTATGTAATCAATTTGACCATGATTCCTAGATTCCATGATTGAACAAATCACATCAACACAAAATAGTATGTGATTCAACATAATGTAGAGTCCAAGGCCATTAATTTGATACATTGCTCTGCAAGTGAGAAAATCACAAACATCGTCATTAAAGTGCTTAGAAGACAAAATTTCAATTCTTTTAGAAAAATGCTTGGACTTACAAACACTATTATAATTTCTATTATTATTATTATTATTCATATAGGAGAAATAAGAAAAGTAATAGGTGAGTAAGAATAGAAATTAAACTTCATACAAGAGAAAACCAACAATGGTCAAATTTATTAGAAATATAACATAATCGTTGGACAATCTATTGCTTATTTTTCACAAGTAAACAAGTTAATTGAATCTTCAAATAGATTATTAAAAAAAATGGTGTATTTTATAAAAAAGAGAAATTGAAATTCTAAACAAAAATATGTATTATGGATAGATATAATTGTT
>APFE030236050.1:2824-124203 GCA_000404065.3 Pinus taeda
TCACCATTCTGTCTCTCCATATTTTTCCATCTCATCTCCTCCGTCAGTAAGGATGAGACTATTTCATCAATCTACAAGGCAGTTGCATTGCTACCTATTGCAATAACCAGACTATCCCACGAATCTGGTAGAGAACACAACAAATTGATGCACTTATCTTCATCTGAAATTTTAATATCAACAGATGCTAACTAACTTGCCACAGTATTAAATGCGTTCAGATTCTCTATCACCGAGTCTCCATCTTTCATCCTTAGGTTATACAAACTTTTCCGTAGGAACATTTTATTCACCAGAGACTTAGATTGGTACAAAGTCCCTAACTTGTCCACAAAGCCTTTGTCGTAGCTTCCCCTGATACATTCAGCAATATTGAATCTGAGACACACAATCGTATTATGTTCTTTGCCTTCTGATCCAACTTCTTCCATTCTTCATCGGACACTCCCGTTGGTTTAATACCTAGATCTACCACAATCCACTGATCTTTATCCACCAACAGAAACTCCATATTGAGTTTCCACAACTCAAAACTCTAACCATTAAATTTCTCGATCTCTATCTTTCCACTACTCACCATCTTCTTTTACCACTAGAATCAATCTCGCAGATCTCCCACTGAATAGGGTCTACCACAGGCCCGAGCGAAACCCCTCAACAACAAAGGCGTCCCCTTGAAGCCAAAATTGCTCTGATAATAAATGTAGGTTTTAACCCCGTACAAAAATTACCTGCATACAAATTCTAAAACACATAAAATAAATATTGCGAGAGCATTACACATAAAACACATATACACAGGGATTTTCCCTTGGATCCCAAAACCGGGACTACCAGCTTGATTTTTCATTATGTTCTTTTCAATGTTACAATGCAATTTATACATGTCGAATCATCCAATACCATGGACCGAAAACCATCGCGTCCAAAACCATGGACAGAAAACTATCGCATCCAAAACCATGTGCGAAAATCATGCACAAAACCATAGGTAGGTCCACCCAACCTAACATAGGGTCCAAAACCAAAATTTTTCGGGGCACTACCCTGGACCCCATAGAGTGGGGTTACCTGAAAACCTCAAACCCCTTGTGACTCCCCCCGCTACGCAATCGGTGCAATGAAGGGGGGGCTCCGCCCCCATTTTAACCCCCTAGTTAACTACATTGGCTAGTCGTGGAAAGAATATAACACAACCCAACAATAACACATGGAAAACATCATGGAATTTCATTGTTGGAGGTAGTGCAAGTCGATAGGATACTGGCCCAATCCTCTCAATGATACTGAAGGGTCCATAAAACTATGGTGCCATATTGGCACATGATCCAATCCGTAAGGAGCTCTTCTTCAGTTTGATGTGCAAGTATACCTATTCCCTAACTTGGAACTCCTTGAACAACCTGTTTCGATATGCATAGATTTTCTGCCTATCTTGTACTCCGTTTAGATTTTTCTTTATAACCTACATTTCTTGTTCCATGTCTGCCAACATATCTGATCCAATCAATACCCTGTTAACCAGATCACTCCAACTAATGTGAGTTTTACAACTATGTCCATACAATGCCTTAAAAGGACTCATTCTCAAAGATTTATGATACCCATTGTTGTATGCGAACTCTACCAATGGAAGGTACTCTTCCCACTTTCGTTGTTGATGCATCACATACATCCTCAACATGTCCTCCAATATCCTATCAACCCTCTCTGTTTTTCCATCTATCTGCAGATGATAAGTCATACTGAAGGCCAACTCTGTGCCCAAACCTACAAATAACTCCTTCTAAAACTTGGAAGTGAACTTTGCGTCCCTGTCTGACATAATATTCTTCATAAAATCATGCAATATGACCACATCTCTGATGAATACCTGTGCTACATCGCTAGCTGAAAATGTAGACTTCATCGGAATGAAATGTGCAACCTTCGTCAACCTATCCATAATAACCATGATGGAATCATGTTGTCTCATTGTATTCGGTAAACCTATAATGAAGTCCATGGAAATGAATTCCCATTTCCACTATGGGATCATGATCGGTTGTAGCAGTCCACCTAGATACTTACATTCTTCCTTCACATGCTGAAAATCAAAACACCTAGCCACAAACTCTACTACATCCCTCTTCAAATTTGGCCAATGGTAAAATATCTTCACTACTGTCAGTGTCTTCTGATAACATGGGTGACCTGAATAAGGTTTCACATGAAACTCCCTCAATATCATCATCTTGAGCTCACTGTTGTCCAACACATATATCTTATCTTTGAACCTGACCAATCCATATATTGTAATGCAACAATCAACATTCTGTGCACCTGCACCTATAC
Source organism: Pinus taeda (assembly GCA_000404065.3). Classification (NCBI taxonomy): domain Eukaryota; kingdom Viridiplantae; phylum Streptophyta; class Pinopsida; order Pinales; family Pinaceae; genus Pinus; species Pinus taeda. The sequence continues at coordinate 5,159 of APFE030236050.1, forward strand.
CACTACATGTATCTATACATGTACCTATACCACTACTTATACCTATACCATCACTTGTACCCATACCTATACATGTACCACTATCTATACCTATACCTATACTCTGTTGTAACCTATGCATAATATCCATATATCTGACATCCTGCTAACCTACCCGCAAGATCCTATCCTATAGATCTGTCCCATAGGAGCCCATAACTGCTAAGTGATCTACCTGTATCTGTTTGCTAAGAGCATATACCACTCTGTTCTCTTTACCTTTGATATACCTGATCTCAAAATCAAACTCACTGATCGTAGCCAACCATCGAGCTTTCCTACCATTCCAATTTGGTTAGTCAAATAGATATTGCAAACCAATGTGATCACTCATCAATATAAATTTCCTACCCAGAAGATCGTGTCTCCACATCTTCAACGCATGTATAATCACTACCAATTCAATATCATGCATGGGGTAGTTCTACTCATGCGCAATCATTTTCCGCGACTCATAACATACCACCTGTCCATCTTGCATAAGGACTCCACCAAGTCATTTATACAAGCATTTGTGCATACTACAAACTATTTGACTGGATTTGCAATCTTTAGCACTGGCGCATCTATCAACAACTTCTTGAGTTTCTCAAAACTAGCCTCACACTCCTTTGTCCATACAAAATTCTTACCTTTCCTCTACAATAATGTGATAGGATAAGCAATATGTGCGAAGTTCCTGATGAACCTCCTATCATAGCCTTCCAAACCCATGAAAGATCTCACCTTATCCACATTCTTAGGAGCTACCAACTCCATGATAGCCCTTATATTTTCTGTATCTACTATAATTCCCTCCTTGGAGAAAACATGCCCCAAGTAGTGTACCTCAGTCAAAAAGAAACTACACGTGTTGAGCTTAGCATACAATAGATGCTCTCTCAACAACCTCAACACTTTTGCTAAATGTTCAACATGCTTTTCCTCATTTTTAGAGAATACCACTATATCATCACTAAACACAATAATAAACTTATCCAAATATGGACGCAACACACTGTTCATCAAGCACATAAATGTAGTTGGAGTATTAGTTAAGCCAAATGGAACAACAACAAACTCATAATGCACATACCTGGTCTGGAAAGCGGGCTTGTAAATAACTTCCTCTTTGATGCGTACCTAATGGTATCCTAATCTCAAGTCGATCTTAGAGAACATTGTTGCTCACTGCAACTCGTCGAACAAGTCATCAATCCTTGGTAACGGATACCTGTTCTTGATGGTCACTTTGTTCAACAGCTTGTAGTGAATGCATAATGTGAGAGTACCATCTTTCTTCTTTATAAACAATACCGGTGCACACCAAGGTAATACACTTGGCCTAATCTACCCCTTGTCCAACATTTCCTTCAACTGTAGATTTAACACAACCAACTTAGGTGTTCTCATGGTGTAAGGTGCTTTTGATGCTAGAGCTACCCTTGGCACTAACTTAATAAAAAATCTACCTCCCTGTCAAGTGGAAACTCTGTGATGTCGTCAAGAAATACATCCTTGAACTGTTATAAAACTAGGTACCTTCTCAACACATATGCATCTTCAACTTCCTTACCCTTATCACTAGAAATGTGCACTACAAATTGCTTACACCCTTTCCTGCGACTACACTTTTCTTGCATAGTTGTCACCATCCTAACTGATGTAGCTTTATTCTTACCCTGTAAGACTATTGATTCTCTATTGTCATCAACACACTCAATGGATTTTTCATAATAGTCTATCTTGGTTCTATGAAGATACAACCAATCCATGCCCAACAACATAATGTATGATCCCAATGGTAATACATTCAAATGTGTTGTAGTAGGAATACCATTCAAATCAAATGCACAAGCTCTTACCCAACGATGAACTCACTTCTTCGTACCTATAGCCAACTGCACTAATCAAGACTCTGCATGCAATTCCTTACTCAAACCACACTTATCCAAAAAGTTAAGACTAACATACCTATAATTAGATCTAGGGTCAATCAAAATAGAAATAACTTGATCACAAATCTTACGAGACATCTTAATGATAGATGCATGGTGATCTGCCTGTTTGTTATCCAATGTTGCACAAATACGTGGAATACTCTAACCAACATCCCCAACAATTTGTGCCTCCTTGTTGACAAGTTTAATCCTCTCTACGAATAGAGACGATCCCTCTATCCCAATGAGTGGGTCTAGCAACTTGAGAGAACAATAAACTAGACATCTTCCTAGATTATGATTGAAAAATAGAGCAAGAGAGAAGGCCTACCTTGCTCTGATGCTAATCCGATTTCCTTTGTTGAAATCCTCGAACTGCTTGTGTCAAGGTATTTTTCCTACTTCTTTCATTGCTTATGTGCCTATACAAACAACCAAGAGACAAAAAAGCATGCCAAAACCAATAGCAAATCCAATAATATTCTATTTAGTTGATCAAGGAATGCCAAACAAATACATACATGAACATATATATTGGGAAGATGAACCAGCAGTTGTATTATTATTTAAAGAAGAAAGGGGAATCTTATAACCATAGCCTTGATGTTGAAAGGCTCTATTTGAGTGGTAATCCAAGTCCAAGCCAAGAAACTATCCAACACTCCTTCTCCAAGTCTAATGAATAACCTCTAAGCACAAGCTCAACATAGGGGTGAAAATGGACATAGATCAACCATTTGGGAATGGTAGAGGGGAAATTTATAGGCTGGGAGAGGGAGTTAGACCTCCTCCAAAGACAAGATTAGGCCCACATCTTAAGGAGGTAACTCATAGGGATGAGACCAAGAGGTCAAATTAGAAGGAGTCGACCTCATCTATGCGAAACCACCTCCAGCTTGCCGCTCTGGAAGCTTCTAGATCACGAAGCTTCTCATCCTCTTTGGGAAAACTTCCTTTTGGATACCATCGCGAGTATGAGAGAGAACAAAGTGATGCCATCACTAGCTTAACAAGGTGCAACAAGTAATCATCGCAGTTTTTAGCTTCATAAGGGTGAGGATTATCATTTTAGGATTTCATGAGCTATTTCTTCAGGAAAGCTCTAGATATTTTCCAAGCAAAGTTAAAGGAGGGATCTGAGCTATATACATTGATGAGTATAATGTATAATGATCATGTTTCGGGCACTTCAGGATTGTCACAAGGAAGTGCATGAGGCATGACAAAATACTGTGTGACAGTTTCCCCCTAAAGCATGAAGGTAGAATAAGGAGTGATGGCTGAAATGCTTTACGAGCTTTTGGCAAGGACAAGGACGCACACTGTCAGGAGACCTGCAAATCAATGACGCATATACATATACATATTTGAGATTAAGAAATGAATCCACGACATGGACGCAACCATCCGGATGATGAAGAGTATATAAAAATATCCATGGTATGGGCGCATCCATCCAGATAACAAGGATTAGCATAAATATTAAGTCTCACGATATGGTCACAGCCATCTGTATAGTAGAAGCATGTGTACAATCATGAAAACATAAAACTCCATGCACCCCGAGCCATAATAGATAGGACTCAGGGTCTTGCACTCCGTCCCGACCCGATCAATGTACGAATCCCAGCATGCGAAGAAATGTGTTGAAGTCAAACATGCTAGAAAACCACCTGATTATCGGTCAATGATGTGGACCGTTAACAGGTACAAGAGAAACCACCAATAATGGAAATGGCCCTCAAGGTACAATAGTACAATCTGTGAATGTGATAATGAAGTTGAGGTCGAACACTCGTGGAATCACCCGATAGAAAGCCAATAATGAAGACATGTCGTAAGATGTGAAGAACTGACCATTAAGGCATGTCAGTTGTAAGGTACTAAAAGAGAGTTCCTAAGTCATATTCCTAGATAGTGAGCTCAAGTCGATAGGAAGTGACCCATCGAAGGAGGGAAATGATGAATCCCTCATCATTGACATGAAACAAGGAATAAAGTGGAATGATATTTAGGACTGTAGCAATGACTCAAACAATATATAGGTAAATATTCGCAGATTGGACTTCTCTTGAACATATTGGTGACACAACTCTGGAGTGTGGTATCATCTGACTCAACACGGGAGTAAAGGTCATGATGACAGTCTGGAATAGACAAATGAGAGGCAAGATGGATGACCCAAACCCGGGAGGACAAGTGACTAAGTGAGGATATCCCAAACCCAACACGAGTGCAGAAGAGTGTCATGTTCAAGAGCGACATGTTGCCTATACAAAGGATGTCTCATCTTCATTTTTCCCTGCTATTTCCAATGAGTAACCCAATTATTTTTAATCACAAGCTTGAAGGGGATAGAATATGTTTGTTATGTAAGTTCATTCTTCAAACGAATCCATCCTAGTAAGCTTTACAAGCCCTAGGAAGGAGAAGCTCGGTCTCGTCATGGTGATGAGCCTTTCATCGTAAACTTTTAACAAGCCCGACGTAAGAATAACTCGGTATCGTTTTCATATTTAGGGAGTAAAAACTTATTTTTTTGGATTTTTTCAAGTTTTTATGAGAATATAATCTAAGTCTCAACTTATGATAAATGTGCAGATGTGGGACTAGAGAGACCACCAGGAATGTCGCCAATAGCATAGCGATCTTCCCATCCGATAGTGCCTATAGACTACGAGGAAGGGGCTAACCCCTTAGCCGAGATGGAGCACAATCTAGATGCAATCACCCGAGGGGTTCCAGATTATGCCACCATCGACGATGTTCCACTATGTTGGCAAAGACATACATTCGGAGTCTCTGTGAAACTGCATCGGCTGTTAGGCCAAGTGATCAGAGTAGTCACGTGCTACCATGAGCACCACGTAGTTTGATAGCCCTTCTAGCCTTTTACACATTGTGTACGCTTTGAAATCCAAGTGTCTTAGAACACTCTATTTTTTGACATTTTGATGTAAACACTCTGGGAGATGCGATATATATATATATATGTGTGTGTGTGTGTGTGTGTGTGTGTGTGTGTGTGTGTGTGTGTGTGTAAATGTGTATGTATGTATGTATGTTTTATTTCCACTTATGTGTTCATAACATGATTCAGTTTTACAAATGATGCAAATGTCTATCAAGAACAAAATTTGCTAATGCATCAGTTAATGTATTTAAATTACGTGGAATATGTTGATATGTAATGTAATCAAAATTTCTTTCCAACAATCTAACACGTAGATACATACGCAATATTTGTGGATTTCTTACTGAACAATGATTGTTTAATTGTAACACAACGAACTGTGAATCCAACGTAACAACTAAATCCCTAATTCCAAGAAAAACTACTTCTGACAAGAGTTCAATAACTGCACTATACTCAGTGATATTATTGGTTGTTCGACCAAGGCAAATACCTTGTAAGTTAATCAACTCACCATTAGGGTCATAGAGTACCCATGTTGTGGAAGAGAGGTTCTGTGTGCTACGATAAGCACTATCAACAAAACCAATGTAATGATATGATGACATCTGCAAACCAAGTGGAAAATAGGGTAAGAAGAAAAAGATATGTCTACAAAGCAAACAAACACACCAAAAATCAAAATGCACACTAATTAATTAACACACTAATGTACAAAAGTTATCATACGAATTTCACGCATAATACTTTTTGAGATATAACCCATTACAAGGCTATGACAATGCATTTCCCTGATAATCACACAGCTCATAGGCACCTTTCTGTAAGACACGTTTGACAATGTAAGGCCCATGCCACATAGATTCAAACTTGCCTGCCCCCAACTTATTGTTCCTTTTGAGCTTTGATGACCATTGTGATGATGTAATGAGTCTTGTAGTCTCTCAAGATATAGTATTCGCTCCTCTTTAGGGGAGGTATTCGGAAGAAGTTCGATAGCTAGCTTAAGCAAAGGGATTTCGCATTCGATTGGAAGAGTTTCCTCTAAACCGTACAACAGCTAGAACGGAGTGAACCTAGTGGTCATCTTAGCAGAAGTTCTGTAAGCCCAAAGAGCTGAGAAAAGCATTAAATGCCAATATTTTATGTGCTTCCCAATGGTACGCTAAACCATAGTAATCAAAACCTTAATAACCGCTTCAAGTTTTCCATTGGCCTATGGATAATAAGGAGTCGAGCTATCATGTCGAAGGCCCAACTGAGCAGTTAACTCTGCCACCATGTGCTAATGAAAATGTGACCCATGGTTAGTCATGATAGCTTGAGGGACATCAAAACATGCTATAACGTGGTTAAAAATGAACTACACAATAGTAATACTATCAACATTGTATGTAGGCATCGCCTCAGCCCATATCGTAAAAAATTCGACGACGATGATGATATAAGCATGGCCCCCGACCGAGCGAGGGTTACATGTCATGAAATCAATGCCCCATTTAGAAAATGGGCCAACGGTAATGACAGGGTGTAGGGGTGCAGGTGGGGCATGTTGTTTGCGGTTGAAAATCTGACATTCATGGCATTTTTGAACAGCTAGAATGCAATCTTTGAGGATAGAAGGCAAGAAATAATTGGCGCAAAGGATCTTATGAGCAGTGGCATATCCAGACATATGACCACCACAGGCACCAGAGTGGAAATCATTTAGGACTCATCCAGCTTCTTCAAGGGTGAGACATTTGCGATCGAAAGAGTCTACACCGACCCAATACAAGGTATCATCGAGGATCCGATAGGGTTGGGACTGATGCCAGATCCAGTGTTAATCAGATCGGGAAAACTTAGAGTGGAAGTTTTGCATTTGGAGATAAACAATAATGTCTCCATACCAGGGGTCAAGGGTGCTTATCGGAAACAGTGTTTCATCAGGTATCTACTCAGTAAAGTCGATTGGGGTGCTTGCAGACGGAAGAGCATAGATTAACTCAGCAAAGATGAGCGATTTCTTTTATTTGGCAGCGGTGAATTCCAAATCAAAATCTTGTAGGATGACGATCCATTTGGAGTATTTACCCCACGGTAACTGACAAATTAGTAAATAAGTAATGGGGTTACAATAAAAAATTATGGTGGTTTTCCTTAAAAGGATATAGTGTCGAAACCTTTAGACGGCATGAACCGCCGCCAAAGCAAGATTCTCGACATGAGCATAGCGGGACTCAGTATCAAGAAGATTTTGGATCAGATAATAAACCACGTGCTCATTACCATCATCGTCATCCTGAACTAACACCATAGAAATGGTGTTATCAATCATAGCCAAATACAGGAAATAATTACAGTGGTAATCGAGGGGGATGGAGTAAAGGAGCACTAAATAGGGCTTTCTTTAAAGCATCAAAGGATGCTTGAGCAACTTCATCTCAAATAAAAGGGATCCCCTTCTTAAGTAAGCAAGTATAACCTTTGGCAAGTTTGGCGTAATTCGGGACAAATTGACTGAGGAAATTAGCTTTTCCTTGCAAGCTTTGAAGTTTCAGTAGTGATGAAGGAGGGGGTAGATTGACTATGGCCTCAACTTTCAAAGGATCAATCCTGATCCCTTCATGAGACACGACAAAACCTAAGATCTGGTCGGAATTGACGCAAAACACACACTTGTGTGGATTGAGACAGATATTATAATGCCAACATTGTAAAAAGATAGCTCTTAAGTAATCTGGATGGTCACGACGTTTAGCCGAATGAGCAAGCAAGTTGTCGAGGTATGGCTGAACAATATGTCAAATTTCATGGAATGCATAGGACATTGCTCGCTAAAAAGTGGCACCAACATTCTTCAGACAAAAAGGAAGCTTTTTGTAAGCGAAGGTACCCTAAGGACAAATAAAGGTTGTTTTATGCTGATCGGTGGGTGAAATGTTACTCTGGTTATAGCTAGAAAATCCATCCATGAAAGAAAAAATCCCACTCCCTTTGCATTCTTCGATGACCTGGTCAATAAAGGGGGTAGGATAATTGTCTTTAGGACACGCGCGATTGATATCGTGGTAATCAAAATAAACAAGTATTTTGCCCTGCTTGTTGGAAACATGGACGATATTAGATACCCAATTCATCAATGGAATAGGATAAATGATACATGGTTTCAAAAGATTTTATACTTGTACTTTGATAGCAGTAACCTTTTGAGGGTGCACAGGGCGAAGCCATTTTTAAACAAGATTAGCACCAAGATATGTCGGGATCTCATGCACCACTATGGCTGGATCAATACCAAGCATCTCCTTGTATGCCCAAGCGAAAACGTCTCGGAATTCTTTAAAAATATAAGTATAGATCTTGATCTCATCTGGAAAACAAGAAACCCCAATATGGATGTTCTCGACAATTCCTAATTTAATGGAAATGTCAATAGGAATCATCATACTGATGTTTCCCATATTACCCTCTGACAAAATTTCATGTACCCGAATAGGCATCTGAAATGGAGGCGTAAAAGGATGAGAAATAGACGTTTCAGGATAGGAAGGCATCTCTTCAAGGTGAGGGAGAAAGGAAAAATGATGATGTAGGGAACTTCCTCCAAAGACATGACCTCCACAATACTCTCGTTAGTGGGGAATGTCTTGTTCAAGGGATCCAAAGAATCCCAAGAACCAAGCTAAAGGGATGGCACGTGAGTGTCCAGGTTCACACTAAAGACAATATGACTTTCTGAAGGTGCCATCAAAGCTAAAACAATTTCTTGATCATTTATCTCCAATGGACTTAAAGGCATAACATTGCCAAATGAGTCAATTTGATCTTTGGAAGGGACAATCCAAGGATCTGTGGAATCTAGATCATATTGACTGAATGAACATGTGGAGGTGGGAGAGTAAAAGTACCCATTAAAGTAGAGTCTTTGAAGAGACCTGCGTCCATTCTCTCATAAGGAATCTCAATATGTCCCACATAAGGAACGTTACCATTGGATGAACCAAAAGAAAATAAAGATAGTTGATCAACTCTGACTATTTTTCCTTCATGAGGAAAACGAAGTACGCAGAACAAAGAAGACACCACACAAAACATGTTATCATTGTAGCTTCACCCGAGAAGAAGGTTGTATTTGAGATTGGCATCTACAACTTCTACTTCAAATTCAATAGTCTTGCCTTCTAACGTAATCAATAAGTTTGTGAGAATACCATATGGTCGTGAACCTTTGCCACCAAAGGCTTCCAAAGTGTTCGGAGATTGGTTAAGAGGAGGAGAGCCAATGGCTTTCAAAAAAGAAACTGAGATGATGCAGATTGAGGCACCTTCATCAATAACCGTGTGATGAATTGTCTTTCCTTTGATAAGGACCTGGATCAGAAATGTGATCTGATGAGGAAAACTAGGTATGTGATTCTCTAGATTGAAAGTAATCAGACTCGAATCAGAAGGATCGATAGCACCTGTAGCAGACAGTAATGACTTCCGTTGCGTTGGACAAGATTGAAGAACATCCAAGGCAAACATCGCTGAAGGCGCATGAGGTAAATCCTCAATAATATTGTAATGTTGCGCAGATCTGGCATTCAGATTGAAAGATGACTTCCAAAGAACGCCTTTAGGGGGTGGTCGGATGATGGACTCATTGTTAGGGCACTCGATATGGAGCGAACTAGAAGAGGATGAAGTAGAAGTATAAGGAGCGTCATGGGCTTCTTTCTTAGTGATCTATTTAGATGTAGCTTGATAGTCATTGGTTTGAGTAGCGATCGAGATAGGTGATGAACCTTGCATCATGAACACTTGGGAACCTGAGGAAGCAGAAGACTGAGGCTAGTCTACCAATTGGGTCTGTTGTGACGGAAAAGGTTCTTTTAAGACAGTCGGAGTCCCTTTTAGTAGGCGACTAACTTCAAATCAGCGAGGACGATATTTAGTGTAATGATCCTCCTCATAGATGAGGAAAGCATATCTCGGCTTTCTTCGAGAAGCGGCATCAACAGAAGATTTAGGAGTGTCCTATTTTGGGGCATAGGCTTTGGCCTTACCTTTGCCTTGCTTCTTACCTTTAGAGGATTTATCTGTTGTGGTAGACTAGACAACATGAACCTCTTAGGTTTTACCATGACTGGATGAATTCTTATAGGGATTATTGGAACCAATGTTCAAGACTGATTTCTGCTTCGAAGAAGCTTTCGCAAGGGTCTGAGACACGGAACCAATCACACCATCAATAGGTGGTGTATCCAAAGACCTCGATGTTATCAGATCTGATGATGGTCTCATAGTACCAGGTAACATCTCATACAATGTGCCAGATTGTGAATAGACTAGGTCTAAATACTAAGAATTGGTGGTAGCTTGCTCTTCGATAACACATCCACCCATGGCTATGTCCTCAGCAATTTTATTGACGAATGATTTTGTGAACCATTATGTCAAAAACTCATCAGCAATCTTAAAATTGATGAGGCAATGCTGACATTTCCATTCATGGATATGATCAGAGATGTAGGTCACAGTGTCTTGCTTTAGTGATGTAAGCAAATGGGTGCCAGTTTCATAGCGAATTGGCATCTGGAAATGAGTGAGAAAAGCCATAGCGAGAGAGTTGAAGTCACTGTAGGTACCTCGAGGTAACTTGATGTACCACTTGGCAACAGCACCTGTGATATTCCTTTCGAAAAGTTGAAGTTGGATAGAATCATCGATGTACGAATTGGAGGATCACCAGAGGTGATATGTCATCACATGAACTTGTGAATCCTCCTTCTCTTTTCCCTCAAATTTGTGGCAATTGCTTGGAATCTTCGATGGAACTGGAGGCCAGTATGGCAAATGAAGAATGGGATCATTTGTGAGCCTAGAAACATCGGGTAGCTCCAACATGGCCAAGAAAGGAAATTGCATGTCAAATGGCATATAGGGACTTTGAGGCCCAAACTGCGAAGTCCATCCTTGATGGTAATGAGTTTTCCCCCATAGTGGCAGATTTTTCCCATATGGAATCTGATTTTGTCCCCACTTAGGGTTACCTTGCCCATAAGGAAGATTTTGTCCTGGGTAGGTTTGATAATGCCCTCCCATAGGCCGTTGATGAGCATTGTACGCGGCATATAGGTTATAAGGTTGTTGAACCTACTGACCCTAGATGTAAGGATTTTGAACCTACTGATGTAGGAGTTGACCTTGACCTTACAAAGACTAACTTTGCTGATACACATATAAGGCTTGTTACTACCAAGGCTGACCTTGTTACTCCAAAGGTTGTCTTTGTTGTTGTAAATATTGGCCCTACAGTTGCAGAGGTTGGCCTAGTGAGGACAAAGGTTAGGAGGACTGCTAAATAAACTACGTTTGTGGCTGCAAATTTTGTTGCGACTATTCCAAAAGGTTTCCCATGCAGTTGTAGCATTTTTCCTTGCTGCTACAATGCTTTTCCTTGCTGCTGCAAATATTTCCCTTGTTGCTACGAAGATTTCCCTTGCTGCTGTGAAGGTTGTCCTTGTTGTTGCAAGGTTATCTGGACATTTCATAGGGTGATATCTTGTGGGTATTGATAGTTCCTAAATTAGATCTGGCCATATCCATCAGGCACACTGGATTGGCCAGGCTAAACATAATGCCTAGCTTGGGAATGTAAAGCGGATTTACCATAGCTTGCGAACCATATGGGACATAAGCTGGTTGGAATGGGACCTGAGCCATATATGGTTCTTGGTGTTGGACGTTACCTAAACCAGATGGACCAACAAGGTTAGGAATAGCATCGTAAAAGGGTTGATTCATTCCAAATATGTGAGTTTGTAATCCACTTACATTGGTTTCGCCAGACATCATAGGGATATTCAGATCTTGCCCCCCAGGTGGTGGCACAGTGTGTCCACTCGCTAGAGGGATAGAAGAACTTACCGAGACCTAACCTAAGACTGTCGGTTGAACCAAAAGAGTCGATCGAAACGAAGAGATAGGTTGAGACAGAATGGTAGGTTGAACCGGAACTAAAGTGATAGCAGTTTGCACAATCGTTTCAGAGGTCGTGTTCTGAAAAAATACACCTGATGTAGGCATAGCGCCGAAAGACCAGATGGGGTCATTATACAATGACGAGGCACTAGGAGTGCCCAAAACCAATTGAGCTAGAGAGGTATACCCATGCGGCAATATGGGCTCACTAAACACAGGATAAGAGAGAGACGGGACTCTTCCCGTAAAATGGAAGCCTTTTGGAGGGAACTCATATCCCTGCTCATCATCTATGTGAGGAGTGTGGGTAGAGGAAACTTCTAAATGACCTAGAGAGGATACTGGGATCTCGCCTTCTGACTCCATAGATGGAAAAAACAAGCGACGAGGAACCAGAGATGTCCAAGGAGATAACTCCAAAGGAATACCGGGCCGATCATACAGACTGTGTGAACGTTATGGAGATATCACAATAGGATCGAACAATGGCTTCGATGGATAAACAACCAGCATTTGCAAACTCTTTAGAGTTTGCGAACTCTCGGGTGTCCAAATGGGATTGTGAGAGAAATCTGGATCAGATTCTTGTGGTGACAAGTAATCTGATCGAGGTGGGCAACAAGTCAAAGGTTGGATACTCAGAACAATTCCAAGTTCAACACCTTGATCCTCAAGTGACTAAGGAAGTTCCGGATGAACTCCTTGGGAGGACCCTTCAATATCAAACAACAGAGGGGAATTATGAGATGGACTCAATGGTTTAGCCATGATGGCTTCCCCTCAATAGGAAAAAAAATAAGGAAAGGAAACAATTTGATTAAGGCTTTAACAATCTTGAAAGTAACAGGGAATTACTCAATTTGGTCGAAGAAGCAACTTCTTGGGATGACATGTTTATTGTGGGCAGTTATATTTTAGAAACAAAAACATATCCTTTTCATCTTTTAAGAGTCAAGAAAAGGGAAAAAAGGTGACTCTAGTCAATTTCAATGGTTTTGCGAGCATGAAAGAACAAGTTTCTTGATGATCTTTTCAAATTTAAAGAGTCAAAAAAGATCAAATGACTGCTCAGGTGAATCTAGGTAAAAGGAGTACCAAGTAACTATGAACTGCAATATACACCTTAGCCAATAAATTGACCAAGGACTTGACGTACGTGCAGACAATCTCCCCAAATGTTGTGTTTGGTTTCTCACGTTTACAGGGCGATAGACTCGGCTTCCTATGGATAAAGGATTGCAACCTAGAGGGGTATCCCTTTTTATACGTGCGAGTATGGGGAGCATAAGTATGTGCTAGTGTTGTCTAATGTCGAAGCTAACGACAACTGCTAAGTTTTAAAAATTTTGAAACACGTCTCTAACCTAGACCACTAGATATGATCGTTAATGTTTCAAATGCTCCTTAGGTTAATTGATAGATTTTAAAGTTGATCTTGTAATTATGTCTCAATTTCAAGGCCTTAACGATGTTTTTTCTTGCTAAAATGCAAACTAGATGATGAAATGAAATCTTTCAATTCGATGAAGGCTAGCTATGTAGGGAAGAAAATCACTCAAATCATGCATCAAACCAAAGGAAATATGAATATATGACCATCTTCAAATTCTAAATGAAAAAATATGAAATCTAATCTTTCATATGATCAGAAAATACAAATAAAAGAAAGGTTGTGATGAGTCTTCATTCTGATTTGATGATATCCGGAAGAGATATCTGGATCAAGGTGAAGATGGGAGACCTGGTTTTGCTCACCCGCGACAGGTTTCATGGTGGTTCCGAGGGTTAAGCTCGTGGGTCTAACCGCTACCTCACTGTTTATTCACCCTTTGACCCTCAAGGCCCACTCTCTTTTTGGTTTCCTGGTGATTAGACTACTCTGCTCTGTTTTTGTGGGAACCCCATTTCATACTTGGCTTATCTCCCCTGTTTTCTTGAATGACAGTTTTACTGTCAGTTCTCGATGGATGCGGAGGACCTTGTGGACTACGAGGAGGACCCATCTCCTGACCAAGTCATATGGGCATATCAACCTAGCCTCAACACTGGTCCCCGATTTGTCAATACTAAACAACTGACAGATGCACAATTGATGCCCATCCACCCGTGCTCCTCTGGCAAAATGCCCCCGCCTTATGTTCATTTTGAAGACCTCCCTGGCTTGGACTGCCCTCCACTTTCTCCGGCTACCCCAAACTTTCTTGGCACCAGCCTTCAATCCTCCCCCACTTTCTACTCACCCTTGGATTTGCCTCCACCTCCATCCATGCCATTGAATGTACCCTCATCCTCCTATACTTCGGCTGGACCCTCAAACCCCATAAAACCGACACATTCTTTCACCCATCTGCGGTCCTACAATTTAAACCCTAACTCTCCAACCCACTCCAAGTGTTTTAGCTCACTCATCCCAAACCCTAAATCCACCGAGTCAACCCCTCGCAGCTCCTCTGAGGTGTGCAGAAGCCTTCTGAGGGAGCACCCCACAAGTCGATGCACTAACAAGCAAAAAAAGGGAAGGTGCCTCAAGGTCGTGGATACAAACATTAATCTGACCTTCGGCGAGGACGTACCGGTGGGAGATGTGGCTGATATGACGAGGAAGGTTTTAGTTGGGCGTGTGCGTGGAAGAAACTACTCGATTGAGCATTTGTGCCAATGGACTATGGAGATTTGGGGTTCACTGTTAAAAGAACTCCCCGTCATCAGGTTTTTGGCTCATGGCTGGTTTGCCCTATGTTTTCACCAGGAGGAGTATACAGATTGGATTCTCTCTCACTATTAGCACCTTGAGATGGCACCTATGCTTCTCAAGTGATGGGATCCATTATTTGACCCGGAACGTGAACAGCTAGGAGCGAGACCAATCTGGGTCCGACTGCCGAGGTTACCCATGCAATTTTGGATCCCTTAGGTTTTCAAGTGCATTGGTGATGCATTAGGGATTTACCTTGAACACGATGAGTCCTATGAAAAAACTGGCATCATAACCATGGCCAGGATCCCAGTTCATCTTGATACTAGAGAGGGGCTAGAAGAGAAAATTACACTCCACTAGAGGCACTTCTCCCACAAGCAAATCCTAGACTATGAAGGGGTCCCCTTCTGCTGCAGAAGGTGCCACAAAGTGGGGCACCTGTACAAAAATTCCCCCCTTCTCTCATCTCTGGCTTCGGAGACTACTCGAGGGGTCAAACATCACCGTTCAGAAGAAAGGAACATGAACGATCAACTAAAAGGACAAGCCCCTTCAAAGGATGTTGATGATGTTTCGACACAGCAGACCAAAGTACCAAGAAAGTCCTCTCCATCACCTCCTCAGACGTGCTCCAAGTCTGCCATTGGAACGGCACCTTCCCCGGGTAATGACTCTATTCCAATCAACTTTGTTATTCTTCCAAACGATATTCCTTCTTCTCTGGTTTTTCCCTCTCTCCCCCTACCTCTACTCCATACTCTCTCCCCACCATAACATGTAACATCATCAATCCCCCTCCATCTCTCTCCATGACACCTCCATCTATCTAGGGACTCCTCCTCCCCCCCTTCCTTCTTCCCCCCCCCCCCCCCACCCACTGCATCGAGGTCCCATACCTACAACCTCCGCTCCAAATCATTGCTCATTTCTCCCCAGCTTGGATTGGGTATACCCCCCCTATCTGTTGATACCAAACCCTCCAGATTTCGACCATCTAAGATTGCAAAAGCCATCAGCTCTGCAGTGGATGATGTAGCACAAGATCGACAATCCACTATTGAAAGGGCACTTAGAGCATCCAAGCCCTCTGTATCTATTCCTCCAGGATCTGGTTGTCCTTCAACTGCAGGGGACTAGCCAACCCCAAAAAGAGATTGCCTCTCAAGAGTTTACTGAACAATTCCAATTGCGACATTCTCTTCCTCCAGGAAACCCTTGGATCTTCCGAACTTATAACTAGAACCCTTCTCTCCCTACTCCTGGGCTAGTATTTCCATGGTTTAGATGTTGTGGGCAGATCAGGGGGTCTTGCCTTGGGTATCAACCCCAAATTGATAAAAGTTATTTCTTCCTGGGGTGGGAGGGGTTTCTTAGGCATGGATGTTTTTGCGAGAGACCTGGGGATTCATATTTGAGTTATAAACATATATGCACCAAACGAGAATAGGCTCGAATTTTGGCACTCCATTTTGGACAGTTTTCTCATTGCGGGCTCCACCATCATCGAAGGCAATCTAAAATTTTCTCTTGGGAATGAGGAATCCTGGGGACATCACTCTAAAATTGACCCTATTTGTTATGTACCTAGGGGGGTAATATGGGGTACCGAGGGAGGTACCCAAGGTAATAATGTAATAATGGGATGGGCCATAGTAATAAATAAGGTGGTTAACCCATGTCATGTAAGGGACCACAAGTAGTTAATAATAATGTAATGGGCCCATGGTATTAGTTGATGGTATGAGGAAACCATGGTAATGATGCATGGTATTGTATGTATGAGGCCTATATAGAGGCTAGAGACTCCACATGGAGAGATATGAAGAGAAATAGTCTTGTATGAACAAGCATATGGCTTGTGGAGTGTTCTCCTTCCTTAAGGAGTGAATGTATGGTGTTGCCCTACCTTAAGGGTTTTGATAATAAAGATTCATTTCTATCTATTTCTTGGGTTTATTTGCATTATCTTATACTTTCTTATCAGATCTATAATATCTTGGGTTAGATCTACAACAAGTGGTATCAGAGCTATATTTCTGGGTTAGATCTACAACAGAAGGGGAAATAGCCACATGGTCATCAACATAATTTATGTACTTAATTTTTACACTGAAATATGAGTGGTCTAGTCATGTTGACAGACTCAGAGATGTAGCCCAGGAGGGGTGAACTCTGTCATCAAACTTTGTGTTTCTCTTCTTTATGTTTACATGAATTGTATGTGTTATCTACATTATGATTAACTTGCACATGAGAACTAATTCATGCTTGAAGGGACATTAAACAAACATGTTGCTTATGAAGACCCATTTTCATGCCTGCAAAGCATCAACACGGTCCTAGTTTTTGTTTCATCTGATTTTGGAAAGAGGGGCAAAAATCACCTATTCCACTTTCAGATTAGTTTGGTATTAGAGCACAAGTTGACCAAGTTGCAAGATGGTCAGAAAGAGAGTATCCAAGAGCTTGAAGAGCGAAATTTGGCTCTTCGGATGGAGAATACAGAGTTGAGAAGGATGTTGGAGATAGCTAAAGAGGAGAAGAGGCACATGCACTTTGTGTTGCAACAAGTGCTTGATGATCAAGTTGCAGAAAGTGTTACTCCTACACCAGCAAAAGAGACCTCTAAGATAAAGGCAATATGTGCTTATGGTTCAAATAGTGCTTTTGGACCATATGAAGAAGATGATGTATGTGAGTTTTGAAAGCATCTCCAAGAAGCACACCCTTGTTGGGTTGTGTTATATTATTTCCACGACTAGCCTACGTTTACCAGGGGGTTAGAGGGGGGTGGGTAGCCCCCCTCTATGGGGTTCGGGGCAGCGCCCCGGGGAAATTTTTTTTGGACCCTATATTAGGTTGGACGCACCTATCTATGGTTTTGGACGTCATGGTTTTTGGTCCATGGTATTGGATGCTTCAACATGTATAAATATGTATTGTAACATTGAAAGGAATATAATGAAAAATCAAGCTGGTAGTCCCAGTTTTGGGATCCAGGGGAAAATCTCTGTGTATATGTGTTTTATGTGTTATGCTCTCACATTGTTTATTTTTTGTTCTTAGAATTTGTATGCATGTAATTTCTGTATGGGGTTAAAACCTACATTTGGTATGGAAGCTGTTTTGGCTTCAAGGGGACACCTTTGTTGCTAAGGGGTTTCGCTTGGGCCTGTGGTAGACCCTGTTCAGTGGGAGATCTGTGGGATCGATTTTGGTGGTGAAAGAAGATGGCGAGAAGTGGAAAGATAGAGATCAAGAAATTTAATGGTTAGAGTTTTGAGTTGTGGAAACTCAAGATGCAGGATCTATTGGTGAATAAAGATCAGTGGATCGTGGTAGATCTGGGTACTAAACCAACGGGAGTGTCCGATGAAGAATAGAAGAAGTTGGAATGGAAGGCAAAGAGCACAATACGATTGTGTGTCTCAAATTTAGTATTGCTGAATGTATGAGGGGAAGCTACGACTAAGGCTTTGAGGAACAAGTTAGTGACCTTGTACCAATCTAAGTCTCTGGTGAATAAACTGTTCCTACGGAAAAAGTTGTATAACCTGAGAATGAAAGATGGAGACTCGGTGACAGAGCATCTGAAAGCATTTAATACTGTGGTAAGTTAGTTATTATCTGTTGATATTAAAATTTCATATGAAGATAAGTGCATCAGTTTGTTGTGTTCTCTACCAGATTCATGGGATAATCTGGTTATTGCAATAGGTAGCAATGCAACTACTTTGCAGTTTGATGAAATAGTTTCATCCTTGCTGACGAAGGAGATGAGACAGAAAAATATTCTGATCCAGAATAGTGATGCCTTGTCTGTACTAGGATGGTCCTAGAACAGAAACAAAAATATGTCATCGAGTGGGATATCTAAATCTAGAGGGAGATCTAAATCTCTAGAAAACCTGTAAAGGTGGTGTGCTGGAAATGCAGAAAGGAAGGGCACTACAAAAGGGACCGTAAATCTAAATCTCTTGACAAAGAAAAGGGATCTAATGATGCTCCTTCTGTAGAGGTGAAAACCACCTCAGACGAAGGTGGGGATGTGTACTTGGCTTCTTCAAGTACACATGTAGACCATGAGGCATGGTTGATTAACTCAGGTGCATCCTTTCACTTCACTCCCCAGAAAGAGTGGTTCTATGAGTATGAAAAATATCATGGTGGTGATGTCTTCTTGGGGGATGACAGGAAGGCTAAAATCGTTGGTCACGGAAAAGTAAAGTTGAAGTTGCAAGGTGGAAGGGTTAGAACACTTCCGGGTGTTCTACATATTCCTGCATTGGCCAGAAATCTGATTTTTGTAAGCAAGCTAGATGATGCAGGTGTAAAAATAGTGTTCAAGAAGGATACCTACATGATGGTTTGGGGAGCATTGGTATTTATGCGGGGAGTTCAGATTGGAACTTTGTACAAGCTACAAGGTAGCATTGTTGTTGATGGGTGCAACAGTTCTGTGGTTCCTGAAAGTGGAATAGAAAATCTAGTGGTCTCTTGAGAGAAGGCCATGTTGTGACATCAAAGGCTTGGACATATTGGAGAGAAGGGCCTTCAAATACTTCACAACAAAGGTATAGTAGAAGGTATGAGTAATAGCTCTCTGGATTTTGATTTATGTGAAAATTGTACATATGGGAAGCAGAATCGGGTGATTTTCCCCTCTGGCGGTAAGAGGGCGAAACATATATTAAAGCTTGTGCATAGTGATGCGTTTGGACCTGTGAAGGTCCCATCACTGGGTAAGTCTATGTACTATGTATCATTATAGTTGACTTCTCAAGGAATACATCGATATATTTCCTTAAGAAGAAATCTGAAGTCTTTGACAGGTTTAAAGAATTTAAGGTTGTGGTGGAAAACTAGACAAAGAAGAAGATAAAGGTGTTGAGGATAGATAAAGGTGGAGAGTTTTGTGGTAAGGAATTTGAAGAATTCTCTAAGAAGTGTGGTATAGCATGGAAAAAGACTACTCTATACACACCTGAGCAAAATGGAGTTGCAGAAATAATGAACAAGACGTTGATGGAAAGGGCAAGAAGCATGCTCAGTGGTGCTGGGTTAGGATACGAATTCTAGGCAGAGGCAGTGGAGACAACATGTTACCTGGTCAATGGATCACCTTCATCAAAGTTGGAAGATAAGACTCCACAAGAGGTATGGACTGGTAAGAAACTCTCTCTTTCACATCTGAGGGTATTTGGATGTGATGCATATGTACATGTTCCAAAGGAGAAAAGAACAAGTTGGATAGTAAATCTAAAAAGTGCATCTTTATTGGGTATAAGGATGGTTTAAAGGGTTATACGCTTTGGAACCCAGTAACAAGGAAGGTTGTGTACAACCGAGATGTGGTGTTCAGAGAGGTGAAAGATGTTATTAAACATGAAGTCCAACCAAAGGAACCTGAGAAGATAGAGTTTGAGCTTAAGGAGGAAGAACCAGACTCTACAGCAAAGGAGGAATCAAAAGATGAAGAGCCACAAACTTCGGGTGTGAGAAGATCAATTTGAGAAAGGAGGCAGCCAAAAAGGTATAGTCCATCTTCTTTCCTTCAAACGTTTCTTTATCTGTTACCGATGATGATCCCATAACTATGAAGGAAGCAACAGATTCATAGGATGGAAAACACTGGAAAGAGGCCATGGTTGATGAAATGGCATCTTTGCACAAAAATGAGGCTTGGGATCTAGTGGAGTTGTTGGTTGTAAGGAAACCCATTGGCAGCAAATGGGTGTTCAAAAAAAAGACAAATGCAGAAGGAAAGGTGGAGAAATACAAAGATTAGTTGGTAGCAAAAGGTTATTCCTAGGTGTCGGGAATTGATTTTGGTGATATTGTTTCTCCTATTGCCAAGGTAGCTTCTATTAAATTACTTTTATCTGTTGCTGCTACTTTTGATTTTGAGGTAGAACATATGGATGTGAAGACAATATTTCTTCACAGGGATCTGGAAGAGGAGATCTACATGAAGAAACTTGAAGGTTTTGTAGTGAAGGGTAAGAAAGAAATGGTATGTAAGTTAAAGAAGTCTTTGTATGGGTTAAAACAGTCACCAAGGATGTGGTATCAGAAATTTGATACATTTGTACGGGGACTTGGCTTCACTAGAAGCAAAGCAGATCACTGTGTGTATTTTAAATTAATTAGTGACCGTGTTATTTATTTGGTCTTGTAAGTGGATGATATGTTGCTGGTTGGAAATGACAAAGAAATTATCCAGGATTTGAAGACCTAATTGTCCTCCAAATTAGACATGAAAGATCTTTTTGCTACAAACTATATTTTGGGCATGGAAATTAAAAGAGACCATACAAAGAGGAAGCTCTGGTTAAACCAGAGGAAGTATGTTGAGACAATACTGTAGAGGTTTAATATGCAGGATAGTAAACCAGTGAAGGTTCTTATTCCTGTAGGTGGGAAGTTATGTGCTGAATAGTGTCCCAAGACACAAGAAGAGGAAGAGGACATGTCCCGTGTTCCATATGCAAGTGCAGTCGATAGCCTGATGTATGCAATGGTCTGTACTAGACCACATATTGCACATGCAGAGGGAGTATTGAGTAGGTTTATGTCAAATCCAGAGAAGGAGCACTGGACAACAGTGAAGCGGGTTTTCAGGTATTTGCGTGGCACTAGTGATTATGGTTTGTGCTACCAAGGAATACAAGGATTGGACAGAGTGTTGGATATTCATGGCTTCGTTGATGCAGACTAGGCTGGAGATCTGGATCAGAGAAGATCTACAAGTGGGTATGTGTTTAACCTATTTGGAGGTGCAGTCAGTTGGATGAGTAAGAAACAATCTGTAGTGGCACTATCAACTACAGAGGCAGAATACATGGCAGCCACTCATGCAAGCAAGGAAGCAGTTTGGTTGCAGAGATTGTGTTCAAGTATGGGGTTAGTACAGGGAGCTATAAGGATAGACTGTGACAGCCAAAGTGCAATTTTCTTGGCAAAGAACCCTGCTTATCATTCAAAGACAAAGCACATTGATGTTCAGTATCACTTTGTGAGGGATATGATAGAAGACAAAAAGGTGTTGCTGGTAAAGGTGGACACTTTGAAGAATATTGCGGATGCATTGACAAAATTTTTGAGCTCTAAGAATTTCTCTTGGTGTAGAGAGACAACGGGCATTTCAGGGCTGGGTAAATGACTAAGCTCTCTTGTGGCCCCCTGTGGAAAGAACACAAAAAGTGGAGAATGTTGGGTTGTGTTATATTCTTTCCACGTAGTTAACTGGCGGTTTGAAGGGCACTCGTAACCCCACTTTATGGGGTATGGGGCAACGCCCCATTAAATTTTGGTTTTGGACCCTATGTTAGGTTGGGTGGACCCACCTATGGTTTTGTGCATGATTTTCGCAAATGCTTGTTGGACGCGATGTTTTTCGATCCATGGTATTGGACGCGATGGTTTTTCAATCCATGGTATTGGATGCGATGGTTTTCGGTCCATGGTATTGGATGCTTCGGCATGTATAAATATGTATTGTAACATTGAAAGGAACATAATGAAAAATCAAGCTGGTAGTCCCGGTTTTGGGATCCATGGGAAAATCTTTGTGTATATGTGTTTTATGTGTTATGATCTCACATTGTTTACTTTCTGTTTTTTAGAATTCTTATGCAGGTAATTTCTGTACTAGGTTAAAACCTACACATTGCCACCTGGAAGGAACTTGAAAACTCTTTTACACAGAAATGGGGTGAAAAGAGGAATCATGAATACCTCCTCACTGAGTTTAACGCCATAATGAAGAAGCGAAAAGAGGATATCTCAGAATTTATAAAGAGGTTCAATAAGAAATACAATAACTTGACAGTTGAGACAAAGCCTCCTCCAGTTGCTGCCTGAGTAGCCTTTCTGGGAGCATTTGAGCATGAGTTTGGCTTTACTCTAAGGGAAAGGAAGTCTCTCTCTCTAGATCAACTCCAAATCGATGCACTTGAGGTGGAAGCAAATTTCACCTCAGCAAGAAAGTCAAGAGGAAAGCCAAAGCCTACTGAGAATAAAAGAGTCAAAGAAGAGGAATCTTCGTCTGGTTGAGATAGAGAATCACCAGACTTGAAGATGGATGAACTAGAAAAACCCATCAGGAGTTTATCACTGAAGGTTGGAAAGCTTGAGATTCAGAACAAGATCTGTTTATTGAGATCACATTGAAATTCAATCCTTTTTTCCAAATGAATGTTGGAAAGTGAAAACAAATATTTAGCAATTCAACTAGATTTCCCAAGAAAGGATCACCATTTTGGCCATATAAAATTGATGATGATTGATGATTTATAACATAGGCAAATCTATTAATCCATTTTATGTCTTTGCAACTTGATTATAAATGTAGCATTAGCATATTTCCTAAATGTCACAAGATATTAGTGTATTTCCTAACTAGCTTGAATTGGCTTTGGCATGTTTTGATGGAGAATTTATGATCTGCAGGAAAGGTAGATGTAATTGGTGTTTGTCGTGAGTACACCAGGGCACCATATTTTGTAGTTATATCATCCTTGAAGATAGTTAGTATCTCTAGTTCTACTCTTCCAAAATCTTATATTTGTGATTCATTTGTCTTTGGAATTAATTTGGAATTAGTTTAAGCAAGTTCTTGAATATTGAATGTAATATAAACACAGGAAGAAACATACCAAAAGCATAATTGAAATAAATAATTTATATATTTTTTTCTTGTAAAAATAATTTACGCAAGCAATTCTAACTATTCTAGCTAATAACATGATCCTTCCTTTGTGTCTAATTAACCAACAATGAACTTCACCAACGAGATAAGAAACATCAATAGTCTGCATGCAACATTGTGGAGGGTCGTAGAACAAAGACCCTAAGCTAAGTGCAGTTTGATTATAAAAGACAAGTGTTGATTCCAGTGAAGCAAGTTACTTGAAATCAAGTCATGCTACCATGATCCAAGAGTTCATATGGGTAATGGAGGAAGAAAATACTAACCCTAACCATAGACACCACACCACACCATTACATGTGCACAACCATGTGGTGTGGAGTGTTAGGGTAATGACAAGAAATAATATAGAAACAAACACGAAAAAATAAACAAACATTTAATGTGTATTGACTAATGCTAGCATTAGTTCTCGTTTCAAAAATAGTAATCAAGGAAACACACTGAATCTAGAAACTATATCAACAAAATAACCTCATATAGCCTTTTTGCCTATGCAAAAGGCCAAATAAAATGAGAAAATGTCTGATTGGTCTATCAAATCATTACATCATTTGATACGTTGAGCAAATGGTATTTATGAGGCAAGGGCTAAAACTTTAGATTAGTTAGAACACTGACTAATACTAGTAAGTAAAACTGATAAATGATAGTCCCATGCCATAAGCGGCAAGTACTAATAACATAAATCATCTCACATCACTCCTTTGGTCATGACTTATCACACGATATTAATTAAACTAATCTAAGAGGAAAGGAAAAGAGTTTCATGGCATAACCTTAATTGAACTTATGTAAGAGAAAAGTCTTGAAACAAGTGGCAACATTCAATTATACACATTAAAAATTACCTTGATGAGTAACACCAAAATAATAGAAGTATATACCATGTCTATATAACTAATAAATGACAAAAAATTCTTTGAAAAGAGCAATAAGGGCATAGAGCAAAAAATTATTATATATATATATATTATATTATATATATATATATATATAATATATATATTATACTATTATATATATATATATATATATTTCTTTCGAGGAAAAATTAGGGTAAGTCCACCCAAAGGGACCATACCCCTGACCAAACTAATCCAGGCTTAACCTTGGGGGCATCAAGGAGAATTAAACTCGTGATGGTTTGGATAAGGCACTTCTCCCTTGTAAAATTGCTTAAACTTCTATTAATAGAACAAATGGACATGATTTTAGATTTTTTTTCGTAATAGAGGGTTAGTATCTTTGTATAGTTGGTGGAGACAAAAATGCTACAAAAAAAAAGACTGTTCTAACATATATGATATTTGATAGAATCGGGTAACAAACATTCTCTAGTACCAACATGAGTTTCTTCTCTTTTTGTACACAATCAATGCCCTATAGAAGCTTCTCTAGTTGACCATCCAAAAGGTTCTTTTCACATTTATAAATTAGACAAGAAACATCATCAACACCATACCTTTATTCATTTCTTTCGTTGTCCCCAGATCTAGTGACTTTAATGGCTTGCCCATGTGTTCCCTTCTCTATGAGCATGCATATAAATCATGTAGCTCTTAACGTCATTATTTGAATTTTATTTGCTAATTTTGGGCTTATTCTCCTAGTAAATAAAGAACCACTTGGGATTTCACATGCATTATTGAGGAACATAAACTTTTGAAGGTTCTTAACACTTGTCAAATATTTTTTAGGTTTGGCCATTTTTAACCTATGTTCTGTTTAGTCGCTCATGAGAGTCCATGGTTAATACACCTTGTAAGAAAAGCAATTGTTAATTTAATCGACCTAGTTAACCCACCTTGTAACAAAAAACAATTGCTCATTTAATGGATCTTATAATCTTCATAATGGTGGGATATCCTAATTGATAATGACCTTGAATTGAATGTGATATTTTTGTTAGAACATATTAAAAAAGAATTCACATTTTCTTAATGATGGTTCATGCAGTGATGCCATGCGTAATATTTGCACTATCAACATCAATAGATTACTTTGATATAATCAGAGTTACATCTTAAGTACTCAAAAAATTTCACTACTCATTGTAACGGTAGGAATAGCTAATTTTAGGATACACGTATTGAAAGTTTCTAATTCTATTTCTTTTTTTTTTTAGGTTTTGTTACAAGGTTCCTATGAGGTATGATTAGCTAATTGTGTATTTTCTTATGCTATTTAAAAGCCAAATTTGGTGTCCACTATAAGGGGAGAGTCAACATGTTATGCAAGAGATGTGTGGAGACAAAGATGTTGCAAAACATCGCATTATATTTTAGAAAATACAATCCATTCTAGCCAATTCCAATGGTTTGATGAGTATTGATCTATATTAAAACAACCAATTATTACCCAAAAAATACATCTGAATTAGTTCATATACTGCCATCAATTATCCCCCGATTGGGGTGCGATCCAGAGGGCAGCCCCATCAAGGCAGTTTAAATGATAAGTACGTCGAGGTACACCACCATCACCCCCCCACATGCTCAAGGCGATGGGTGCAGTGGCTCTATGCATGTGTAAGGTTATCAATGCAGTGGAAGGTGGAAAAGATATTTTGTTAAGTTTTCAATCTGGTGGCAAGTGTAGTGGGAGGGTTGTAGGTTGTTTTCACTGCCAAATGAGGGTAGCGCAACAATTCCGCATGAAGGTACTCTATGGACAACAAAGCGCACCATCTCCAGAAGCGTCGGTGGATCCTTGAGCTCCATGTGAGGGAAATCGGGTATGTAACATGCCCCCTTCCCAATCATTCATACGAGTGTCTGGTATTGTATTTGGGTTCTGCACAAGGGAAATTGGCTAGCAAGAGGGGGTCAATTGGGTTGGGGAAAATGTATGGCGTCGATAGTTTGGAAGAAGGATTTTATCCTCATCGGAACCACTTTGGTGTTGATTAGCTATGAGATCCTCCTCTCCCGCATGGGGTTAATTGGGCTCTGGGGCAAGGATGTTAACCTTGGGGAGTGTTGTTGTCTAGCTTGGTTCGAAGATCAGGGGGTCGGGGAATGGGATGTTGTTAGTTCTAGTTTTACTTTCAGAGCCTACTTTATTGTAGATTATGGGGGTGACATGGCTGCCTATCTTACGAGGCTGCACACCCATGGCCTATGTCGAAGTGTCTTCAAGAGTTTTGAGAAATTTTAGTGTTCTTGGATAAACGCCTAATCCCTCTAGACTAGCAGCTTAATCTAGAAACAACGGCACAAAGCATTCTCTACCTTTTCTATAAACAATAGATAAAATAAGAGGACAGAGAACCTACTTGTAGCTTTCGCTTGTTCTGTATCTCCCTTAACCTATTTTGTTGCTCTTTCATGTACTTAAGTCGCTTGAGAAGTAACTGCACACAAACAGAAACAAGAACCCATCAAAGCATATGATAATGATCTATTGATTAAACATAGCATGGAATCAAGTACATGGTAAGCATATGAAAGCATCAAAAGATAATACAAGCATATGGAAAAGATTTGAACACTTTATTAGTAAAGGGAAGAATTACAACCCAATTTGCCTAATTCAGCATCATTCCTCTAGTTCAATCCCATCCTGTCCTCACAACAAGCAAGACACTTTGACATCATTATAATACTTGCAATCAACTCAAAGCTCATATCAACAGCATCTCCCTACCATTCAATAATTTCCAGCCCCTGATCCCTACCATGAAGGCCTACCTACGCTGTTCTTCTTAGAGGTAGTTTTTGGATGTTTTCAGTGATAGAACTTCTTGGGAAGTGAGGCATTCTGATGACTAACTTCTTTAGGGCATGTAACAACTACATTAGGGATTGATGGGCCCTAATAGTATCGAACTGTAAGTTGGGGTTGATGTGTCCAAATGGATCTATAACAGTTGTCCCCTAAAGCACGAAGTCGTAAATATATATATGTCGAGTGAAATGCTTTATCACAAGGAGAGGAGGCTTCAAAACAGAAGGTGACCTGCATCAATTACAATACATATATCATGATAATTTGATTTTTCTCATGAACTAGCTGAGGGAAGGCATATCCATTCTCAGTTTATAAACTTTCATTACATGTACAAATATGGTCATCTACATATATAGACCCATGAATGGTTGACCATGAATGTAAGGCCATTGTACATTTGATATAGTACTCCTGAATATATCGCAGCCCGAATGGATGAAACTAGATTAGGGGTCTTCAATCTTGTCCAATCTTTCGCTCAAGTACAAGTCTAACCATATGAATAAATGTTCTAAAGTTGAACCTGGGAAGTCATCGTCTCATTACCAGCCAATGATGTAAGTTGTTAACAGACGCGAGAGGAATCACTGATAATGATAATGACCCTCAAGGTACTACAATACATTTCGTATGGTGTGAATAAATGATTTGATGTTGAACGCCATACAATGTCTTTCGATGGAAGGCCGATGATGGCAACCTATCATCGCAAGCGAGAAACCTGTCATTGATGTATGCAAGCTTCAAGGTACTGAAGGGTTGTTTCTAAGTCAAGTTCTTGGATGATGTGTTGATGTCGACAAGAAGCGACTCGCCGGAGGAGGGCCTTGATATATCCCACATCAATGACACAAAACGAGGTAAATGATTTTGGGGATGAAAAATCAACTGACGGTAGAAGGTTCAGGAATGGCGGTCATGAAAATGAAGGTTTATGGTATTGCAAAGGATGAAGTTTGAACTGAATGACTTCTCTTGAACATATTGGCAACACTGAATGAATTGGCAGCATTGACCCAAAACCAAAGTAATGGATGGTATGATAAACCATAGGTATGATAACCATCAAGCAGATAACCCAACCCAGATAGTCTGAATGAATTGGCAGCATTGACCCAAAACAAAAGTGATGGATAGTGTGATAGACCACGAGTATGATAACCGTCAGGCAGATAACCCAACCCAAATAGTCACGGATATGAAGTGAAAGTGTCATGTTCAAGAGCGACTTGCTACCATAAAGTTTTCTCAGCTTTTTCGATTTTCCCCAATCATTGCTGACCAATACCTGTTTATTTTTATTAAGCTTGAGGAGGATAACATATGCTTGTTGTATAATTTCACCCTTCGAGCGAATCCATCGCTATTTGATGCTTTAATGAGTCTAGCGAAGGTGAAACTCGGCCTTGTCTAGATGGATAAGTTTGTCGCTATTTAATGTTTTTAACGAGTTTAATGACAAAGACAACTCGATCCTTTTCATGTTTAGAGAGTTTGAAAAGGGACGAAAAGGAAATCCACAAGTTATTTTTTCGTAAAATAATCTCTCAAGTCCGAAAAAGCGTAAAATAATACAAGAGAGATATCATTTCCAATCCTTTAATGAGTTGGACAAGACAAGCGCTCGGCAATCTTTTCATATTTAGAGAGCCTAAAAAGAGCTTTAAAGAGGACTCCATTTTGAGGAACGAGTAGTGTCTAGGGTAGCAACTGGTTTCGGTGATGTTGGAACTTCTCAAAACATGTTGATTTATGTGAATAGGCTGGCTAATAAGACCACTCATTGCAACTGTCCCTCAAAAAGGGTAAAACAACCAAGTGAAAGTGTATGATCGGCCAAAGGGATGGTGGCGATGGGATGAAAAAAACTAAGGCTCATCTAACGAAAGAGGGTGATAGAATGGCAATCAGGAGGGTTAAACTAGAAATGGGTTCATTTTTAGACAAGCTTGAACCATAAGGAACTGTGCTTGGATTCAGTTTCATGTTTACACAAGCTTGAAACGAAAAAACTATGCTTGGATTTAGTTTCATTTTTACACAAGCTCGAAATGAAAAACTATGCTTGGATTCAGTTTCATTTTTACACAAGCTTGAAATGAAAAACTATGCTTGGATTCAGTTTCATTTTTACACAAGCTTGAAACGAAAAACTATGCTTGATATTGATTTACATGCCCCCAGCATGATGAAAGGGAGAGTCTCTTGTAACCAGATGGAAGTTGTTAAAGTGAAGCAGGACGGTTATCCAACACCTTTTTGGATAGGGACAAAGGTGAATGGAGTGATTCCCTTCACATAACCTACAGGGAAACTTAACTTTACCACTAAGTGCATGCCCCCCAAGCTTCATTACATTCACCTAAGTAGACTACTCATGGCTATCAGGTGGATGGAATGAAGGTTCTTTTACAAGATCAAGTGAAAGACTCGACTGGGATTTTAAGAGATCTAATAAAAGACTCGACTTGGAACTTGGGACCTTGTTTCATTTTTAAATGAGCTTGACACAAGACAAGAAACTTTGCTCAGATTCCTTGTTTGATTTTGTAACGAGGTTGACACAAGACAAGGAACTATCCTCATATTCCTTGGTTTCTTTTTTTAACAAGGTTGACACAAGACGAGGAACTGTCCTCATGGACCTGTTTCATTTTTTAACAAGGTTGACACAATAAAAGAACTATCCTTATACCCTTTGTTTCATTTTCTAACGAGGTTGACACAAGACTAGGAACTGTGCTCTTACCCTTTGTTTCATTTTTTAACGAGGTTGACACAAGACCAGGAACTATCCTCATAGGTGTTGTTTCATTTTTTAATGAGGTTGACACAGTAAAAGAACTATCCTCATATTCCTTGTTTCATTTTTTAATGAGGTTGACACAAGACAAAGAACTATACTCATATTCCTTGTTTCATTTTTTAACGAGGTTGACACAAGATCACGAACTATCCTCATACCCTTGGTTTCATTTCTTAACGAGGTTGACACAAGACAAGGAACTATCCTCATTGGCCTGTTTCATTTGTTAATGAAGTTGACACAATAAAATAACTATCCTCATATTCCTTGTTTCATTTTTTAATGAGGTTGACTCAAGATAAGTATCTTCGTATTCGATCACAACACATAAGAGGTCATGAAGGAGAGATCTGGCTCCAATGCCCCCAATACATGATGTACAACATCAATGAATTGATCGACAGTTGATGTAGGTATGTAACAGGTTGTCACATAATTAACCCGTGGCGGGGATGATACCATTGGTACAAAAGGACCAATTAGGGAAGATGGTTGACTAGGAGCCATATTTGGACCGGGAAATGAAAACTGGTCAATGGTGACAATTTTGCCTTCATGCGAGAAACACATCCCTTGAAAGAGTGTGGAAACAATAGGTCCCATGCCATAAATATAGTCGCACCCAAGAAGAAAATTGAAATCTAAAGGGCCTGGGACTACCATCACATTCAGATAAACGATTTTTCCTCCCAAAGTAATAGGTAACTGAGGGAGGATCCCTAATGGTTGACTGGTTCCTCTGTTAAAACCCAATAGATTATGTGTAACAGGCACAAGCGGTGGCGAACCAAGCGCATACCAAGCAGTTGAGGAAAGGATACTCACTGATGCACCTTCATCTATAATAGTGCCAGATACAATCATATTACAAACCTGTATTATGATCTGGAAAGGCACATAAGAAGGAAGGCAAAATCCTGCTAGTCGAATCTAATCAAAGGAAGTAACTAGGTTACTTGGAGGGGGTACCATAGAAATGGGAGGATTAACCCCTTGAGTTACGAGAACTAGAGGATTTTCCTCCTATTTTGATGGAACAAGAGGACTGCCCCCAAGCTCATTAGAATATGAAGAAACAAAAAGAACCTGAGTGGTACCATATTCACTCTCTTCGGGAAAGGTACGATTTACTGAAGGTGAAATCGGGTCAATTGTTACCTCGGCCTGTTGATTTGGGTCAGATATAGACTCATAGGATTCTCTTTCAGAGAGAGTGGGTTCGACCGATGGTTGATTTTGGTCAGTCAATTCATCAACTAGTGAAGGATTTAGGGAAAGTTTCCTATAACCAGATGGAAGTTGTTGCGGTGAAGCCAGACGATTATCCAACACTTTTTTGGCTTCATCCAGATAGGGAAAAAGTTGAATGGGGTGATTCCCTTCATATAACCTACAGGGAAAATTGACTTTACCCTTGGTTCCATGAACTTCACTGTCACTAGTTGATGGTGTGTCACCAACATGATCTTTAGAAGTTGATGACACAAGATGATGTGAACGGGAAGACCATTCTTCTAAGATCTGAGGAATATCAAGACAATTTCGAAGAAGATGGTCTCCCATACAAAGTTAGAATGGATATCGAAATTTGTGAGGCTTGATGGACGATTTCTCATCAGATGTTGCATTCAAATCAATGGTTGCTTGGTTGCCCCTCTGTTGAATTTGCTTCTTCTTCTTAGCCACCTGGTTACTAGTACCAATACTTTCACCAGGCGAAGAGGAAGAAGGGGAGGAAGAAACAGTGGAGGAAGAAGGCAAAGGGTTAACTTTAGGATCAACTAGAGGTTGATTTTGTCCAGTTTGAGGAGTACTTGATTGCGGAGAAATCACAACATTTTGAACCAAGGAGGTTGAAAATAACCATACTGGCAAGCCAATGGTAAATCTTGAAAGGGACAATGTAGCCATGTAAGGAGCACCAATATTTTCGAAAGAAGGAAAAGGACTAGGATTCCCATCAAAAGGAATTCCTTGATTGGTGGACTCTGGATTTGTTGCCATATGTTTCAACCTAAGATTAACTAATGAGTGAGCATGGAGGATGTTATCCTAATCAAGATTCCCATCAAAAGGAATTCCTTGATTGGTGGACTCTGGATTTGTTGCCATATGTTTCAACCTAAGATCAACTAATGAGTGAGCATTGAGGATGTTATTTTAATCAAAGTAACATAACAAAAAAAAAAATATGGATAATCTAGGTAAAAGGATTACCAAGTAACTGTGAACTGTAGGATACCTCCTGGCGAACCAAGTAGTACAGGCAGGCAATCTCCCCGAATGTTGTGTTCGGTGTATCACAGTGTACAAGGTGGCTGACTCAGTTACCTAAGGATGGATAGCAACCTAGAGTTGTCCTCCCATATATACCTGAAGGTACATGGAGGACCAGTCCGTATAAGCGTTGTCTAATGCAAAACTGTACAGTGAGAGCATTCCCATATACTTTATGTACTATAACATCGCCCTATATACCTGAAGGTACATGGACAAGCTGTGATATACTCACGTACGTGGAATGAGGTATCACACTCAGGATGTATTGCAAACAAGTTAGCGATAGCTGCTTTGTTTTACGACGCCGAAACAAGTCTCTAGCCTAGACCTCTAAATGTTTTTCGTTAGGTGACAATGCTCCATTAGGTAAATTCAGATAAATTTTAAATTGATCTTCTTTAGAATTTGCCTTTCAAGGTTCACCACGTGATGTATGTTTTCAATTCCTAAAATGCAACTAATATGATAAGCATTATTTCCATTCAATTTAACAATGAAAATCCTAGCTACTAGGGATAGAGCAAACAAGTACTTTTTGATCAATCAACAAAGAGCACAAACTAAATGCAATTCCCTAAACCATTCCATTCAAGCATACACAATCTCTTTTCAATGTAATATGCATGTATTTCTTTTCAAAGCCCTTAATGTTATGATGAACAAAAAAGGAAATATGCACAATCGATCAAAAATTTATTTTCATAGAAATGATGATTTTGCGACAATTTCTTTTCAAGGAAAGGAAGACTTTACGACACTTTTGTTTTCAAAGAAATGAGGAATTACAACACTTTCAACAAAAAGAGTAATCATATGCACATATAAATCAATTAATCTTTCATGAATGAAGATTTGACAACAATTCAATTTTCGAAGGAAAAGACGACTTTACGACACTTTCTTTCTATAAAGATCAATCGACCAAAAACTAACTTTGACTATAGATTGATAATGACAAAGAAAGAAATAAAGAAAAATTAATCAATCCAACAAAAGTACGGCTGGCTAAGGAGATGAAAACCTATTTTCTGAGACATGACATCATTGACATTCAGAAATCATTCAAACAGGAGAAAATTGGCTCAAAAACTTCAGCGCCTAGATGGGAAACTGACCCTCAAGGGATCAGTGCATGCAACAATTAGATACAGTGCGTTGAATCGCACTAGATCTATGCGGGAAGTGCACTGCAATGCACTGTGTCCTTCATTGGACTGCGCTTGTGATGGCAATCCATTCTAAAGGCGATTTTGACATAGTTTCGACCCAATTTTCAATGAAAGAAGACTGAAATTCAATCAACGACCACAAGTAAAGTATCTAGAAATGTCTTAAGAGCCTAATAAGCTACTAGGATGGATGATCGCTCCCCATTGGAGTTGACAATTTGCTTTGGGAAATTTTAGTGTCCTTAGATAAACGCCTAATCCCTCTAGACTAGTAGCTTAATCTATAAACAACAGCACAAAGCATTCTCTACCTTGTCTGTAAATAATAGATAAAATAAGAGAACATAGAACCCACTTGTAGCTTCCGCTTGTTCCTTATCTCCCTTGACCGATTATGTTGCTCCTTCCCGTACTTAAGCCGCTTGAGAAGTACCTGCACACAAACAGAAACAAGAACCCATCAAAGCATATGATAATGATCTATTGATTAAACATAACATGGAATCAAGTACATGATAAGCATATGAAAGCATCAAAAGATAATACAAGCATATGGAAAAAGCTTTGAACACCTTATTAGTAAAAGGAAGAATTACAACCCAATTTGCCTGATTCAACATCATTCCTCTAGTTTAATCCCATCCTCTCCTCACAACAAGCAAGACAATTTGACATCATTACAATATTTGCAATCAACTCAAAACTCATATCAACAACATCTCCCTACCATTCAATAATTTCCAACCCCTGATCTCTTAGATGAATGATCTTTTTATAGATGAATGAAGGAGGTTATGCCATTAACGGTGATAATGAATGCCCTCCTATTTTTATAAATATGTTCCATGAAAGAAGGGATAAGGGGATTGATGTTCCTTAACTCCCTTCCTCATCCAAATGCGAACTCAAAGGAGTGGGTAGTTTTGAGGAACTTCTAGAGGCATCCAATGGGTAAGCAATCTTCAAACCCTCACAGAAGTTTACTCAAATTCACCCAGCGCAGGCCAAGGAGGGACCAAATGTGTTGCATAGCACCTTGTCAGTGTATGTTTTGCATTATAGCGCACCTTAATGAAGGCCTACCTGCACTGATCTTCTTAGAGGTATTTTTTGGATGTTTTCAGTGATAGAACTTCTTGGGAAGTGAGGCATTCTGATGACTAACTTCTTTAGGGCATGTAACAATTGTACTAGGGATTGATGGGCCCTAATAGTATTGATCTGTAAGTTGGGGTTGATGTGCGCAAATGGATCTGTAATAGCAAGGTTGATGTTGCGTGGCAGTGTCAACCAGGGTCTGGGAATTGTCATGATGATACTGGAGCTAGCAATGATAGGCTCAAAATTCTGGTTACTGGGTGTTATCCAATTGGGCTTGTGGTTGGTTGGCTTTCGAGGCCTTACACCCAAGGCTAGCGTCGACGTGACTGTGAGGTCACGGTCAAAGTGTTGCGTCACCTTAGCATCTACAAGGTCGTTGAGGAGGTGTTGCGTCACTCGGGGCATGGGAATTGGTATAATGGCATTAGAAATGGTTATGAGGGGTTAGGAATTTTTGTTTCGAGTCGCTATGCAAATGGGTCTGTGGCTTGCTGGCTCTCGAGGCTCTGAAACCATGACCTGTGTCAAATCGTCCGCGAGATTGTTATAGTGGTGGTGCGTCGTCAGGGGAAAGAGAATTTTCATAATGGTGCGAGAGTTTGTCATAAGGGGCTCGAGGTTTTTGTTTCTGGTTCTTATGCAAATGGGCCTGGGGGGCAGGAGATTGCATGCCTGGGAGGGTGGAAGATTTTAGATGGTTGCAAGGTCTGCGTGTGGTGGAGAGACAAAGCTTAAATTTATGTCAATTTTGGTTTCTTGCTCCCATGGCAGGTGCGCAGAGTTAGGCCCTCCCAAGCACGAAGGGCTCCTGGGCTCACTCCCTCGCTTTCTCAGGGATTTGTTAATTTTAATTTTCTTACTAGGCTCCAAGATTGTGTAACGATGACAAGAGCAGGGAAGACTAGGGGCTGAGGCAAGGGACCTTGGGTGGCTGAGCAAGCAAATGAGGCCAGCTCCTTGGGTGGGAGAAGGGGCAGAAAACCCGTCACCAACCTCATTAATGAAGCAGCCACAACATATAGGAAGGGGACCATCGAGGGGATCAGAAGGTTGAGTAAGAAATGAGAAGCCAACCTAAATCACCATGCTAACACAATAGAGATAGAGATGGAGGATTGGTGCATGCTCGTGCTATACCCTGGGCATACTTGAGGGCTAGTGACGCAGTTCAAGTAGATTGTCGTGTCCCTTCTCAAATGCATTAGTCACGGGGTGCAACTACACATTTTTGGCTTAGGAGGAGGACCCCACATGTAGACCTAGGAACTATAGGGGAATTCAACTTTATTTTTGTAGCTAGTGGAATGTGGGGGCCACCCACATGAGTATTTCAAACGTGGCCATTCGATGAGCTTGGAGGGAATTGAATTAGTGGATGGAGGGGCCCACATGAGGCTAAGGGGGCCCAAGGTGATAAAAGGAGAAGGAGCTCTCATTTTCAATCATCTTGAACATTTGCAAACAAACACACTTAGTATGCTCAGTTGCTTAGCAAGTCTACTAGTTGTTTAGCCACAAATCTCTCAAGCGGGAGATTTAACCTCTTCTTCGGGGGACCATCCATTCTAGCCATAAGGAGGCTATTCCATAGGGATTTCAAAGAGTTCAGCACAATCACACACTTCAACGAGCAACATCGAGCAGGGGACTACGTATTTCCTGGGCAGCTAGAAACACGCAGGAGGAGTTAGAGGCAATAGTGAGGTTCATAGCTTATTGGGAGTTACAGGAGTTGGGAAGATTGTTTATTGAGGGAATTTTCATTTGGTTTTGCAGCTAGCTAGACTAGTGTAGCAATAGTACAAATTTTTGGGCAGGGGGATTACGTAGAGGCCTTTCGCGGCGATTTCGTGTTGCTTAGGAGAGCAGTCATCTTGGTCAAGAATCATCTGGGGAGCAAGGAGTTAGTTAACACATGTGAATCCAACATTCTAGTGGTGTTTTCAGAGGGATTTGTAGGTTGTTTCTTGCAAGTCAAATTTGGCAGCAACGGTTGGGGAGAGGCTCCAAGGAGGCCAAAAATCCAAAGTCAAAACCAGAGAAATTTCCTTCTGGGTTTTGTCCAAGGAGTTTAGGGTTGAAAGGATATAATTTTATGGGCAGTTTTTGGGCACATTCTAGCAGGTTGAAGTTCAGCAGGGAAATAATTTATTAGGACAACGCAGTGTAGAGTGGTGCAGCAACTGGGCAGCCTTCAGCTCAGTTATTTATCACCTGGATTTTGTTAAGCTTGTCATTGAGACAAGCCCAGGTGCACCATTCCATTTTATATTGTACCTATCTCTCTGATTTTATAATATATGGCTTAACAGTTCTAGATTTACAACATTTTCATGGATGTCTAATGCATGTTTTTATTTTTATGCTGCTACACTATTTATTTGTTTAAATATCAATCACATTCCTACTTAGGCACATTACACAAACCCTGTATGTGTATTGACTTAAGAAAAGTCTCCTGGTCAAGGCCATGGAACAAATTTTAGTGAGCATGGCCACAACTGTACAGAACTTTCTGAGTTACAAACAGGATTTATAGAAGCTGCAATTCCAAATGCAAAAACAAGATGTACGCCTCAGCCACATGGAGAAACACTTCCCTTGTCTGTTCTCACAGACATAGTTGCCTGGTTCCAATGCCAAGGATTTGGCTTCGGTCGAATCTGCGTCTTCCAAGCAGGATGATTAGAATGTTTGCTGACTTTCATTTTTTATTATTACTTATGTTGATAACTTTTTCTTTTCAATTTGAAGTCATATTTGTTTATAGGAAAATAGAGTATGGGAATGGACACGATATACGCACTTATATAGCTTGGGTAGAAAGACTTTTTTTTTTGCTACTGGATGGTTTATCATGCGGTTAGGTGGCCAACAGACTTGGTTTCCCAATGGGAAAGTTGAGGCCACCTAACCTGTTTTATGTGGTTGTAACTTGCTTATTTATTAATGAAAATGGAAGGATCTACCAAGCTTACAAAAAAAATGCCTCCAATTATTTGAAATTAATGTACAATTATTGCAAGGACATTTGTCAATTGTATTTAGTGGGTTCATGTGGAGAAAATTACATACTAATCTAGTTGATTTAAAGGATATGAAAATGGCAAATGAATTTTTGAAAAAAGGGCCATGTATGTTTCTTGTAGTATTGCACAAAACTCTCAGTCAAATAGGCACTCTAACTAAATAACATATTATGAGTTAGTTAAAAAGCAGACACATATGATTTATATCGCTTGGAGTAGGAAAAGTAACACAAGTTAGACTTACATCAATTTCTTATAGTGGCAACATATTGCCTCTTATGGGCACATCAAACCCTCATAACAACTTTGCATAACAGTTGACTTAGGTAATTACTTTTCTAGAATGCTTTGTCTCGGGTTTTTGATGCTCAAACCATTACTTTTTGGCAGGAGACAAGAACTATAATGAATATGCTAGGCAGAAAGTACTATACTAGCGTTAAAGCATCCTTTTTGAAGCCAATGGCATAGGCTAAAAGGTGTTGACTCAAGGTATATGTGGTAAGAATAGATAAGATGAACCTATATGAATTGTTGAGTTGAGCAAAGTTTGCTAAGCAATAATCTTAAACATATGACATACATTAAGTAATTACAAAGGCATTATAGTATTTTATTGTTATAACAAACCAATATGAAATGTGCTTGATACCTTTATACTAAGTGAAGAAATATAACCAGTTGAATTTTAAATTGTTTGATATTCTTGAATTTTAATAATATGTTATTTATTTATATATTTATAATTTGAAAGTAACACAATTTGATAAAATACATTAAAATTACATTATTTTGAAAGTAACATAATTTGGTAAAATACATTAAAATTACATTATTCACTTTAATCTAAACAAAGTAATACCAAATTAAATTTACCTAATTAAAAATTAAAATATAATAGTTTAAAAAATTAAAAATATCATTCCACAATTTTATTTTTTTCATTATGACTTCGCAATATCATTCTTAATAAAATTGTAACATTTTATTATTTAAACTTACCTATTTTAAAAGGTTATAAATTCTAAATTATATTTCTAACACATTCTATAAAAAATTTAAATAATATCTTAAAAAAAATCAAAACATTAAACAATAAACATACAAATATTTTCCAATTTTAATTTTTTTTTTTTTTTTTTTTTAAATTGACACTATAATCCACCACAAAATAAAGATTAATAAAATATGACATAATTTAATAGGAGATGAGGTGAGATGGTGAAAGTTGTGATCCTTTGTTCCAACACTAAATAGAAAAGATTGATTGAGAAATATATATGTGGCTCTATCGCAAACAACATAGAAAAGATCTAGAAAATGCTCTAATTTACGCGGTTGGTAGTTATTGTATCGCAGAATTCGGTGTTTTTTATTATATTACTCGGAGAGAATATAATAAAATATAACTTTTAATCTCAAAAAAAATTGACTTTTAACGTGGAATGATGTCAGCAATGAAATAAGCACGCATTTAATATAAATCAAATACTTTTACCAAAAAAGTAAAGATGAGCATTATGTGTAACCACCCATTAGGCGGGTTTCACATTTTTGACCATTTTCACAATTTCCACTATATTAGCAAATCACACCATGACATTTAATTACTCATTAAATTCCATTCCTCCCCACCAATGATATTTTAATTCTAATCTCGGTTTTAGAATTTTTACAATAAAGTCAAAAGAGTTTGGAGAAATAAGTCTCTCATTGTAGTTAAGAAATAAATAGTAAAATGTCTTCCTAATAAGAAAGTGAAAAAAATATATAAAAGTAAATTAAAAATCTATAAATATTAGTGAAATTAGAAGTTTTACACAATTGTTTATATTTATTAAAAATAAAGAATATGAATTTTTTAATGTGCAAGTATAAGAGATGCTATCAACATTATATATATATGTAATATTTTTTTTTATTTTAATAAAAAACACATTATAGGAGTAAATTAAATTTATGTTTTGAATTTGATTAAAAATAAAAAAACAATTATTAATTTTTATAGTATGGTCAATCTTAGTGATTAAAAATAACTTTAAAAAAATATAGATCTAGTTTAAATTTAAAAAAACAAATAGAAATCCATTTGTTCAGCAAAATATTTTATTAATTTTATATTTTTGTGTTAAAATTAAAATTAAAATATTTGTAATTTTTATTATAGGTGAATAATAACAATAACAATAAATATTTATTTTATAATTATTTCTTCACTGTTGTTGAGCCGCGCGCGCCCCTTGCCTTGGCGAGCTCGAGGTTCTCAGCTGCCCTCTACTGCGGCCTCCTGCTGCGTCGATGGAGTTGTCAGATCCTCTAGAGGATGGAGATCCACATTCAGAGGTTTATACTAAGCAAGAGGAAACTGCAAACACCTTTGCATCATTAATATCAGTCATTGGTCCTCCTAAAACCAGGTCGTCAATATCTAAGTTTGTGAAGAAACTTGATGATATTCCAGAGATACCTCTTCCCCGTTGAGCAGGTCTGTCTCTGGCAAAAAGGGGATTAGTTGGCCAGTTTAAAAGACTATGTCCATCTCCTCGTTCGGTTCAGAAATGGGTCGAAAGAAACTGGACATCTTCAATAAATGGAAAAATCTCTATAAGATTCTTTGGAAGAGGGTATCACACTTTTCATTTTGAAACCAGGGAAGACCGAGATTTAATCTTCAGAAACGGCCCATACTTCATGGACATGCAAGGGTTATACTTAAACAAATGGATACCAGATTTTGATCCCGAAATGAATGTACCTAGCGTGGTGCCAGTATGAGTAAGACTACCCCATCTCCCTCTTCATTGTTAGGGAGATGAATCAGTTAAAGCTATGGGGAAGTATATTGACAGATGTGAACCAAAAGAGAACATGCATGCTTGTGCAAGGATCTGTGTTGAAGTAGATTTAGGGAAAGGTCTTCCAGAGGCAGTAAAGATCAAATTCGATCAATGGACGCACATACAACAGCTGGACTACGAACAGATACCGTTCAAATGCAAGGTATGTCATGAATACATTCATTTTGCAAATAGATGTCCAAAAAAAACAAGAAAGTGAAAATCTAGAAGAATCTGAAGCTAAATGGGAACAAGTCAAAAAGAAAAAATTGTCAAATAAATAACCCATCTCCTCATCAAGCCAACCACATGCTCCCCCTGATCCTTCCCCATCGTCTCCCATCTCAGATACCCCCACCCTATTTCCTACATCTCTCGCCAATCCCAATCCTTTTGGACCCCTCACAGAACCCTCAGTCCTTCCCTCTCCCCCATCTCACCCCCTCATCCTTACCCTTCCCATATACTCACACCCTTAATCCCTATAATACATCACAGCCCCCCTTTTCCCTCTGTGGAAAAAATACTAACAAGAAACCAATCAAAGGAATCTCTCCAAACTCTTGAACACCAAAAGAAAGCAGGAAGAAAATCTAACAAAGAGCTTACAGATGAAGTGATAGCAAAAGAGATGGCTTTAGGAATGTAGCAGCCTATGGATTCCTTCTTTGGGAAAAGTTCCGGGAACAATGAGAAAAATCAAAATCAACAAAGAGGGAAAGGTCCCTCATCCCACCAAACAAATAGGTAATGATTGTGGTCTCCTGGAATTGTCGTAGTCTAGGAACACCCTTTAAAGTAATTGCAGCAAGAGATATTCTAGTAAAGGAAAACCCAGATATACTCATGCTTCAAGAGACCAAAATAAGCTGTCAGGAATAAGAAGAAAAAAAAATGATTAAAAAACTTTAAAAATTATGAAGGAACAACTCAACAAACCATAGGGGCCTCAGGGGGAATCTGTATACTATGGAGGAAAGGAAAATTGGAAATGCTACAACAAAAAAGGGAACAATATTGGATCTGAACGGATCTAAAGGAGACAACTACCAATGAGCAATTTTGTATCATCAACATATATGCCCCTAATCACTAGAGGGAAAAAGAGCAATGTTGGAACATGGTTCGAGAAACCTTAAATGAAACTTACAACAAGAAAGTAATTTTGGGAGGGGACCTCAACCTTGTCCTAAATATAGAGGAGAAATTTGGAGGGACCTACCATGCAGACCCATCTAGGGATGCCATTGAAACCATTATGGAAAAAAACAAGCTAATAGACATACCTCTAAATAATGGTAAGTACACGTGGAATAACAAAAGGGTAGGAAAAAACAATATAAAAGAAAGATTGGATCGAATCTTAGTTCAGGACAATATCATCTCCAATTATAATTCAGCAAGATAAAAAATCATTCATACTATGACATCTGACCACAAGCTTGTTGTAATCACTTTTGGGCTGATGGACAACCAAGGACCATTACCATTCAAATACTGCCCAATATGGAACAACAATTAAGATTTCAGAAAATTAATTTCGAAAGTATGGTCTCAGAAGGTCATGGGATCACCCTACTTTGTGTGGGAAGCCAAGCTTAAAAATTTGAGAAAGGAATAAAAAATATGGGCTAAAAAAAAAGCTATTAAGAAAGATGGAAAAATTACAAGAGGCAAAAGAAAACAAGAAGGACAAAGCGGACCATCTTCAGGAAAAGGAACTTTTTTGGGAAATATATAGAGAAAATCGGAAAGAAGAAGAAAAGGTGAGATTAAAGTCAAGAAGCCTACGGTTTAAAGCAGGGGATAACAACACAACTTTTTTTCATAAATCTATGAAAATTAGAAGAGCTAGAAATCATATTGATAAAATTCAAGTAGATGGACATGAAATTAGAGGAGTAGCGGAATTAAAAAAAGAGGCACACAATCATTTTAAAAATCTTCTAACAACAAATGAAGAAGAATTAAATTATGACAATTTTTTGCAGCATATCCCAAACAAGATAAAAGAAGGGCAAAACGCATAAATTATGAAAGAAATTTTAGAAGAAGAAATAGAGGCAATAGTCTGGAGTCTTCATCCGGATAAGCCACCGAGCCTGGATGGCTTCACAATTGCATTCTA
This sequence comes from Pinus taeda, assembly GCA_000404065.3. Lineage (NCBI taxonomy): Eukaryota > Viridiplantae > Streptophyta > Pinopsida > Pinales > Pinaceae > Pinus > Pinus taeda. The sequence goes on from APFE030236050.1 coordinate 47,472, forward strand.
TAGGAAGCATTGGTAGATAATAAAAAAGGACTTATTAAGAATGATAAGAAACGTGTTAAAAAAAAATAAAAATTGGAGTCAACACCAGATTCTTTTATCTAGCATTAATTCCAAAGGATGCTAATCTCTCCACTTTCAGTAGATTTCGACCAATTTCCTTGTACAACTCTTCTTATAAAATAGTAATGAAGATAATATCCAACAACAAAAAAAAGGTTTTCTCAAAGATAATTTTGGAAAATCAAGAAGGTTTTGTACCAAACAGACAGATTATAGATAATGTTTTGGTGGTCCAGGAAGTTATCCATTCAAGCATGATAAGAAAAGAAAAAGGAATCGTTATAAAATTAGATATGGCCAATGCCTTTGATAGGGTAAGTCTCCACTATCTCATGGTTGTTTTAAAGAAATTCGGTTTCTCAAGTGAAATCATTGACGTTATTAAGGCTTGCATAACGGACTCGTGGATAGCGTCGTTGATAAATGGAAGACTGAGTGACTTCTTGCAAAGCTCAAGAGGGTTGAGGTAGGGATGCCCTCTCTCTCCTTTCTTATATATAATAATCACTGATTCGTTAAGTAGAACTTTGGAAAAGAGAAGGAGAGAAAGAACTTCAACTAGCTTGCAAATCTTGAATGGAATTAAAAGCATCAATCATTCCCTATTTGTTGATGATACTTTGTAGTTGGGCAGTGCTTCATGCATAATTGCCCAAAGATTTAAAAAAAATCATTGACAACTTTATGGAGGTCTTTGGGGCCTCTTAAACAATGCAAATTGTAGAATATATGGTTGGAACACTACACCCCGCACCATGCAAAGAATATCTCAGATTCTTGAGATTCCTATACAAGCAAGCTGGAACCATTTCTTCTATCTTGGGCTACCCATATCCAAAGAAGAACTTAAGGGTGAGTTGTGGAGTACACAAACTGAAAAAATGAAAGAAAAATTCAAAATTGGGGAATGATGTGGCTAAACATGGTAGTCAAGGTGACTCTAATTAAATTTATGCTCACTACGTTACCAATATACCAATATGCCACTATCTCGGCTCCGGCCAATATACACAAGAAAATGGAATGTTAGGTAAACTTGACTCAAGGTAGAGTCAAAGTTGACTAGGTTAAGCAGTGATGGTTTTGGGGCACATGGTATTGTGCACCCATAGTATTATGTCTGTGGTAAAATATGTAATGGAGCTCATAAAAGGCTGGAAGGACTTGATTGTAATGCAAGGCCAGGGAAGTGGGCGGTGAAGGCTCTCTTGGTCAAGTTGGCCAGGGTTTTGGCCAAGGATAATGAAATTTCATTATGGTTGGGTTTTTCCATGGATTTGGGGTTTTCCCAGATAAACATTTGTGTTTATGGCTGTTGCTGGTTATTTTTATATTTATTCCTCTCAGTAATTATTTATGTTATGCAGTAAATTACTTAAAAACTAGTATCAGAGCCAGATATTGGCTTCAAAGGGATTCTTTGATGCCAGGGGCTTATAGTGCCTGATGAGATCAATGTAGCCTTTTTACAGATCTGGGTCCAGAAAATAATGGTGGAACAATCGTACGCGGAAGAACCTCGAGGAGAATGTACGGAAGATAGTGTCGTAACTGCGAGGGATCACAGTGCATTTGTGATATTTACCGGTTTGGAACATGCTGACGAATTGTTCGGGATTCATGCAGCTATTTAAAGAAGGTCAGCAGAAGAAAATTGTTCATGCGGCTTCGAAAATTGTTCATTTTCTGCTACCAATGTTGGAATATACGAGGTTCTTGTCGGGTTCACAGTTGGAGCGGTTTGATAGAAATTTTTGAGCAAATAAAATTGAGAGAGGATGGATCAGAATCGCAGTAGCAAAAAAAAAAAAAATTAATGAAGTCAAAATTATTGCATGTAAATGGGCATACTATTGTAAGACCTGGTAAGGCATGTGTACCCCTTTGTGATCACCGGTAAAGTCTAGGTTAGGCCTAGGTGATAGGGGGATGTCAAGTTAACAATACCCCAGGTAAAAACTCTGAGGGGGGTAAGAGCTAGAGTGGGCGGGATTGTCTCACTTAGCAGGTTTGGCTGGAGTTAGTCAAGGAACCCCAAGTCAAGTTTAAGGGGGGAATTGTTAGGTAAACTTGACTCAAGGTAGAGTCAAAGCTGACTAGGTTAAACAATGATGGTTTTGGGGCACATGGTATTGTGCACCCATAGTATTATGCCCGTGGTATTATATGTAATGGAGCTTATAAAAGGCTGGAAGGACTTGATTGTAATGCAAGGCCAGGGAAGTGAGCGGTGAAGGCTCACTTGGTCAGGTTGGCCAGGGTTTTGGCCAAGGATAATGAAATTTCATTATGGTTGGGTTTTTCCCTGGATTTGGGGTTTTCCCAGATAAACATTTGCGTTTATGTGTTTATGGTTGTTGCTGGTTATTTTTATATTTATTCATCTCAATAATTATTTATGCTATGCAATAAATTACTTAACATGGAATTAATTATCAGAGGTTTTCTCTAGCAGTGAGGGAAAAAAGAGACAAAAAAAATCAGTTTGGTAAAACGGGATCAAGTAACCCTACCCTATGAGAAAGGACCTTTATCTATAATGCTACCCGGTTTGATGAATGTTGGCCTAGGGGCTAAAATCATATGGAGAATGATAACCGACAATGACAGCGAGTGGAAACAAACCTTGGCTTCAAAATATATGAACCATCAACGAACACACTTGCTGGTCAAAAGTGTCCCAATAAGGTCGTGCACGCAAGTTTGGAAGCTTGTTAAGAAAATGATGTCAACTATCAACAGACACACCTCAAATATGCCAGGCAATGGTAAAAATATTAAGGTATAGGAAGATAGAATTATGGGGAAGGATCCTTTAAATTACCTTCTACGTTGTGAAGAGATAAAATATTGGATGAAGGACAAAGGGATAACTACTCTACACTCTATATCTCGTTGGGAAAATAAGAATTGGCAAGATTGGTATATACCAAATATCCCTCCAAACTTAAAAAGTCAATGGGACATCTTATTGCACCACCTCAAAGGATCAGCCCCAACGAGCATGGAGGATGAAGATAAAATAATATGGGATCCAAGTGGAGGAAGCTACATAGTCAAGTCCAGATATACTGCTCTACAAGCTCAGTAAAATGAACAAGATTGGGCTCCATGGAAATCCATATGGAAAACAGAAAGTCTCCATAAAATTAAAATCTTCAGCTAGACCTTATTAAAAGGAAAAATGCTCACTGCTAAAAACCTCAAAAGAAGAAGGATTCTTTCCTGTCAAGGTGTCTGATGTGTCTAAAGGAAGAAGAATCTATTCAACACCTCTTTTTGGATTGCATATTCAATCAAGAATGTTGGAAGTAGCTATCTAGTCCTTTGGAAGTGGAACTCAATTTTTCCAAAACCTTCAATGAATTCTTTATAGAAAGGAAAAAAATATATCCCTATTCAATAAAGAATAAGAAAACCATTAAAAGGTTTTCGGAAGGCCTTCCATCTGTACTATGTTAGCAGATATGGCTCTCAAGAAACAAAAGCATTTTCAAAGCCCGGGTTCCAAAAATTGGAAGGGTCATGTCAAAAACTTGGGGACTTACCTCAGAATTCTTAAATATGAAGGGAGTAACAACAATTGACAATAGTCTTCTGCAACAAGAAGAAAGGAACTCGATTAGCAGGGGTACGATAAGAAATAATGGAAATACTAATTGCAGGGATAGACCTCCAACACAAAACTGGAAAATCAAACTAAACAAGGAAGATTTTATAAATTGGGAAGGAAACCTTAATAGGTTCTGTCTCTTTTTTGACAGGGCCTCCAAAAATAATCCAGGTAGAGTAGGAGCTGGAGGGAACATCAATGAGCCAGGGGGGGAAATGTTGGTCTTCTATGAGTGGGGTATGGGGGAAACCTCCAACAACAGGGCAGAGGCATATATTTTGCTAATGGGATCCAATATCCCTAAAAAAAGGAGATTAAAGACCCAATGATCCGGATTTAAACAGGAACGCAACAAAATACAAAAATAACCATATACACCAAGATGCAGTGGAAATAATACTTCATTTCATTAATGTAAAATACTGAAATATGCTTATAAACATAAATCAAAATAAACCAGCTAGGGCGATGGTAACTTATCTCTGAGAAGAGATGTGGCGGCTACATGCCTCTGGACTATGTTACAATGAGGCTCGAAGTCCTATTTATTGTTGAGAAACAATAGAAAAACCTTAACATCCCAAAACCTAACCCTAGAAGATGAAACGTCAAATTGTGGGCCCCGTTTGGGTAAATTAGTATATCAATTTCCCAGGGACGTAACTTTGGCACCCGATCTCCGTTTGACACGTATAATAGCTCGTTAGAAAGATCTATCCAAGAACTATAACTTTAGGAAGAGCAACATTGACCCATGGACACATTTTGCTCCTAGATTTCCCAAAAAACGTCGTTTAGGGCCTCAAAACAGCTTCGAAAGTTCAGGACCCGAAAAAAACTGCTAAAAGTAGTAAATTGTGCTACAATTAGGGAAACCGAAAAATTGAAAGAGACAGTCATGGGGGTCCAAATGGGATAGGTGGGTGGCCAACAACATCCACCTGGATCATTCGTCCCCCCTTAGGAAGCAATGTTCCCCATTGCGTTGAGTTCCTCCATCTGCTGAACTTGATCCCTGGTGAGCTGTTATGCAATCTCGGATGTGCCCAATAATGGTGGGAAGCAGGTCGAGGGCGGTACACATTGAACACTTGGTGCATGCGAAGGAATGGAGGAATGTTGTGCTCCAAAGCATTGTTTCCCGTAGCCTTAGTACTGGTGTAAGGACCATGTCGGAGTGGCCGGAACTTCTGATGGGCTCTTATAAGGCGTTCTTTTTGCAGATGCAACCAGACTTTGTTGCCCACCTGAAGCTTGTGTGGTACCCCTGTGGGTGAGGAGAAGTTGTTCCCGTGTTCTATCATGACCGTATCTCTTTGCTGCTGCTACTACTGCGTGACGAAACCCTTCGCAGGGTTCATGGATGTGGTGACGTTCTTCCCCTTACTTTGGGAGCGAACCAGATAGAAAATGAATTTCCTAGTCTAGGGATGAGCTTGCTGCCTTTCTTGGCAGTGATCAAAGAGGTGGTCGTAGGTGGGGCTACCTCCAGTATCTTGTATAATGAATTATCCAAAGAAATAATTACAGCACGAGGCCTTGACTCATACACAACATGTTGCCTCCACAAGTATGGCTAGCTTAATAATACATCACATAGTACCTCATCTATGAAGGGCTTGATGTTGTAGGGAAGGCGGCACTACTGGCGAACTTTGAGATCTCGTCCTTCATGAAGCCACATGATATTATACGGCTACGGGTGTGGTCTAGTCGGTAGGCCCAACCACTTCACGACCTCTGCTGAAATGAGGTTCTTTTGGCTGCCACTGTTGACAATGAATTGCAGCGGTGAACCCTTCACCCACATTTGTGAGTGGAAAAGACGTTCCCCCTCCTCTAGATCTTCAGGCTCATTCTTCTGGATCTTAGTGGTGGAAATAATGACGTTGGGCTCTGCATCAATGATCTGCTTTCCTATGGCATTCCCCTTGTCGGGTTCTAACTCAGGGTTGGAACATGCATCTAATTCTGAAGCCTTCAACTCGGCCACCAGCGACTGATGGTCCGACACTTATTTGTGTTACGAGTGGGACTCTTGTGGAACTCACACCACTTTCCTGTGTCCTTCTTCGTCTTCGTGGTGTTGTTCTTTTCTTGTGGATTTGACAGGTTGTCTTGGGTCACCCCATCTTGGCTTTGTCCTTTGGTCTTCAGATTTGCAGATCCAAAGTCTCGCTTCTTCAGTTTGAACTTTTGCTCGATTTTGACAGTGTATCGGTACGTCGTGCCAAGCGAGGAGATATGCAGGAACTCCATCTCTTCCTAGATGTATCTGTGTAGGCAGCCACGGTATTTGAGTACCAGATGCAGCTCAAAATCTTTGATACCCAACTGTGTGCGAAGGGTATGAAAAATGTTGGTGAACTCTGGCACATCTTGGTCCCTTCCCTGTCACAGCGTGGTCTACACTATGTATTTGCCCTCAAAGCTTTTGACAGGTTAATACTACTCCTTGATGGCATCTCGGAATGAATCCCAAGTGGGTGCGGCTGAAAATAGTGAGCTCGTACTTTCATCCTTCTCCTCGCAGTAGGTTTCCCACCAGTCCTTGACATGGGGGGTTGCTTTGAGAAGAGCGAAAACAATCTTTTCTCGACTCGAAAATTCATGAACAAAAAAATACCCATCTAGCAGATTTAACCATTTATCTACGGCATCTGCGTCTATCTGACCTTCTAATATGGGGATTTCAAAATTAACTTATACCTTAAAGGGTGTGGCATTTCCAGAGTAGCTGCTGGAAGCCGATGCATCGCCTCTCGGTAGCCGCTGAAGGATCTGGGCAAAGTTGTCCATCATCGCGTTGCTTTGTCGCTAAAGGGCTTCTTCGAGAAATTTTTTGATAGCATCTCCTACCCCCTCATCTTTCTTTTCATCTTCCATGGGGGGCCGTCGGGATTTGCGAGGCTGGTCTTGCAAAGGTTTGACTAGTTCAAGCCCTAACTCCTTATATCCCGACCTCGTCGGGGACATGCAAAGAAAAACAGAGAAAAAGCAGACCGCTCTGATTCCATTGATCTGGATTTAAACAAGACGCAACAAAAAACAAAGATAACCATATACACCAACGTGTAGCAAAAATAATACTTCATTTCGTTAATGTAAAATAATGAAATATGCTTACAAACATAAATCGAAATAAACCAGCTAGGGCGATGGTAGCTTATCTATGAGAAGAGATGTGACAGCTACATGCCTCTGAACTATGAGGCTCAAAGGCCTATTTATTGTTGAGAAACAATGGAAAGCCCTTAACATCCCAAAACCTTACCCTAGAAGATGAAACGCCAAATTGTGGGTCCCGTTTGAGTAAATTGGTATATCAATTTCCCGGGGACATAACTTTGGCACCTGATCTCTGTTTGACACGTACAATAGCTCATCATAAAGATATATTCAAGAAATATAATTTTAGGAAGAGCAACATCAGTCCATGGACCCATATTATGCCCAGATTTCCCAAAAAACGTCGTTTAGGGCCTCAAAATGGCTCCAGAAGTTCAGGACCCAAAAAAAACTGCTAAAAATAGTAAATTGTGCTACAATTACGAAAACTGAAAAACTGAAAGAGATAGTCATGGGGGTCCAAATGGGATAGGTGCATAGCCACCAACATCCACTTAGATCATTCCTCCTCCCTTAGGAAGCAATGGTCCCCATTGCATTGAGTTCCTCCATCTGTTGAACTTGGTCCCTGGTGAGCTGTTCTGCAATCTCGGATGTGTCCAATAATGGTGGGAAGCATGGTCGAGGGTAGTACACATTGAACACTTGGTGTAGGAGAAGGAATGGAGGAATGTTTTGCTCCAAATCATTGTTTCCCGTAGCCTTAGTACTGGTGTAAGGATCATGTTGGAATGGCCGGAACTTCTGATGGGCTCTTGTAAGGCGTTCTTTCTGCAGATGCAACCATACTTTGTTTCCCACCTGAAGCTTGTGTGGTACCCCTATGGGTGAGGAGAAGCTTTTCCCGTGTTCTATCATGATCATATCTCTTTGCTGCTGCTACTGCTGCATGATGGAACCCTTCACGGTGGTCATGGATGTGGTGATAATCTTCACCTTACTTTGGGAGCGAACCAGACAAAAAATGAATTTCCTAGTCTGGGGGATGAGCTTTATGCCTTTCTTGGCAGTGATCAAAGAGGTGGTGGTAAGTGGGGCTACCTTCGTATCCTGTATAATGAATTATCCAAAGAAATAATGACAGCGTGAGGCATTGACTCATACAGAACATGTCGCCTCCACAAGTATGGTTGGCCTAATAATATGTCACAAACATTCGGGGGTGTAACATCACACAATACCTCATCTATGAAGGGCTTGATGCTGTGGGGAAGGTGGCATTGTTGGCAAACTTTGAGATCTCGTCCTTCATGAAGCCACCCGATACTGTACGACTGCAGGTGTGGTGTAGTCAGTAGGCCCAACCGCTTCACGACCTTTGCTGAAATGAGGTTCTTTTGGCTGCCATTGTCGATAATGAATTGCAGTGACAAACCCTTCACCCACATTTGTGAGTGGAAAAGACGTTCCCCCTCCTCTGGATCTTCGGTTTCATTCTTTTGGATCTTGGCGGTGGCAACAATGACGCTAGGCTCCGCATCAATGATCTGCTTTCCTTTGCCATTGCCCTTGTCGGGTTCTATCTTAGGGCCAGAACATGCATCTGATTCTGAAGCCTTCAACTCGCCCACCAGCGAATGCTTGGTCTGACACTCACTTGTGTTATGAGTGGGACCCTTGTGGAACTCACACCACTTTCCTGTGTCCTTCTTCATCTTCATGGTGTTGTTCTTTTCTTGTGGCTTCAGCGGGTTGTCTTGGGTCACCTCGCCTTGGCTTTGTCCTTTGGTCTTTGGATTTGCAGATCTAAAGTCTCGCTTCTTCTGTTTGAACTTTTGCTCAATTTTGACAGTGTATTAGTACGCCGTGCCGAGCGAGGAGATGTTCAGAAACTCTGTCTCTTCCTAGATCTATCTGTGCAGGCAGCCGCGGTATTTGAGTACCAGATGCAGCTCAGAATCTTTGATACCCAACTGTGTGCGAAGGGTATGAAAAATGTTGGTGAACTCTGGCACATCTTGGTTCCTTCCCTGTCACAACGTGGTCTACTTTATGTATTTGTCCTCATAGCTTTTGACAGGGTAATACTGCTCCTTGATGGCATCCCAGAATGAATCCCAAATGGGTGCGACTGAAAATAGTGAGCCTGTATTTTCATCCTTCTACTCACAGTAGGTTTCCCACTAGTCCTTGACGTAGGGGGCTGCTTTGAGAAGAGTGAAACAATCCTTTCCCGACTCCAAAATTCATGACCAAAAAAATACCCATCTAGCAAATTTAACCATTTATCTACGGCATCTGCGTCTATCTGACCCTCGAATATGGGGATTTCAAAATTAACTTGTACCTTAAAGGGCGTGGTGTTCCCAGAGTAGCTACTGGAAACCGATGCGTTGCCTTTCGGTAGCCGCTGAAGGATCTGGGCAAAATTGTCCATCATCACGTTCCTTTGTCGCTCGAGGGCTTCTTCGAGCAAGATTTTGATAAGATCTCCTGCCCCCTCATCTTTATTTTCATCCGCCATGGGGGGCCGTCGGGATTTGCGAGGCTAGTCTTGCAAAGGTTTGACCAATTCAAGGCCTAACTCCTTAAATCCCGACCTCATTGGGGACATGCAAGAAAAACAGAGAGAAAGCAGACCGCTCTGATTTCGCTGATCTGGATTTAAACAGGAACGCAACAAAATATAGAGATAACCATATACACCAAGATGCAGTGGAAATAATACTTCATTTCATTAATGTAAAATATTGAAATATGCTTACAAACAGAAATGGAAATAAACCAACTAGGGCGATGGTAACTTATCCCTGAGAAGAGATGTGGCAGCTACATGCCTCTGAATTGTGTTATAATGAGGCTCCAAGGCCTATTTATTGTTGAGAAACAATGGAAAACCCTTAACATCCCAAAACCTAACCCTAGAAGATGAAACGCCAAATTGTGGGCCAGGTTTGGGTAAATTGGTATATCAACTTAGGCACTCAATCTCCGTTTGACGCATACAACAACTCGTTAGAAATATCTATCCCAGATTTCCCAAAAACTGTCGTTTAGGGTTTCAAAACAACTCAGGAAGTAGGACCCAAAAAAAAAAAAAAAAAAAAAAAACAAAAAAAAAAAAAAAAAAAATACAATTGAAGCCATGGTCAGTAGAAGAAATTCCTCAAATGCAGCCATGAATCAAATTTTTAAAAGAATCAGGCACATTCTAACAGGTTTAGGTAACATTACATTCAAGCACATTATGTGGGAAAACAATAGCACATCAAGCACTATGCAAATATGGAAATGTCTAGGAATGAAGGAGAAATAAGAGAATATATGGAGGTGTATTATACAACGATTCCCTAGTGTTTGAACCTTAATGATCATCATGACAACCCCGGATGCAGGTGATGGCACGTCTCAAAGGGTCGAGCCACATGTCCAGCATGTGCCGCCCCGTGCTCACATAAATGTTTGATGGAATTAGCCGTCAAAGGCTTAATCCTGCGCAGTATGAGCTCTGGGCATTCAATGCCGAGCAGAGTGAAGAGATGGCTGCAGTTATTGTGCGCTCCCAACGAGGGAATGTGGCGGGTTATCAAGGTGTGGAGGAGCAGAAGACAGTTCATCGTTATGGTGGAGCTGGGGAATTGCAGACGCAGAGACATTCGACGCAGGTGCAGACTCAAAGGTGGGCGGTTATCCTACCACCTCAATCTGCCATCTTGGCTTTTCGTCGCTCCAATTCAGGCTCTTGTCTTGGGGGGAAGTGGAAAATCGAGAGCAATCAGGGCAATCTGGCTTCGAGGAAGGAGGTTCTGGTGGCGAATTCAGAGGTTGTCGCGTTCGGGAGGTTCTGGAGGCAAATTCCACCTTGTGGCTGGTCTCACAAGTCACCCAAGGCTATCAAGGGAGACAAAGGATTGTCCATGGCGAGGCTACGGGAGCGGCAACCTTGCAGGAGGGGATCTGGGCGAGGCTCATCCTCTCGCCCTCCGGCAACGAGTGAGCACCACCATTGCTGCTGCTGCTATTGCTATAGGAAGGCAGGGGTTAAGCCACTCCAAGCTGGGCAATTCATGGAGGTTGGCAGCTCGAGCGAAGGGGAGCCAGTCCTTCCAGCATTTGGCTCGGTTTTGTTCACCCTAGGCAACTCCAAGGATAATGCAGGTATCAATGCTCATATTTCAGTGCTTTTTACTCAAGCTCCTGCAGGGAATGACTGTGGGACGCCTCCAGGAATGGTGGAACCACCTCCAGAGGGCACTGGAAAGGAGAGCCATGTTCTGCAGCCACCAATTGAGGTGGGCACCTCAGGGAAGGAGATTATGCCCGCTCCCTCGCACCCCCAGGCGCAGGAATCTCAAGGATCAGCAAAGGATAAATGGTCCGCCATGTGGGAAGGAATCCCTAAGGGTCAGGGATGGTGCACTATCGTGGAGGAAAAAAGTCCCGGCAATGAATGATCCTCCGACGTGCGCTCTGGCTCTTGCCTTTCTCTCTCAGCTCGGGTCCAGGATAATGGTTGCTGCGGGTATATGGGTACGGGTTAGCACTGTGTTTGTTCACTTGCAGTTTTTCATTCTGTCTAGTTTGTTTTGGTCGAGTTTACTCTCAGTCTGTCTCGATTGTGTTGGTCTACAGTCTGGTTTTGAAGGAAGCCCCTGCGTGGGCCGTCATGCTCATGTTTAATTCAATGTGTCATGTTCTGTTGACTGTCAAGTCGAATTGGTTTCCAGCCTCAGTTAGTTTTTTGGGGAATTTTGGAAGTCCTGTCGATGCTGCCCCTGCGTGGGAGCTTTTTGCTACAAAGCTAAGATATCCAAGGCGCCACTGGCGGCCATGGAAGTCCTGTTTCACTACTTGTAAAATTTTCCTGTAAATATAATATAATAGACTAGCTAGTTTTACCGAGAAAAAAAAATGATCATCATGACAAAAAACACTCTTTCGCATGAAAATCTGAAGTTCAAAACAAAGCAGATACGAAGGATCAGTATAAATCTCCGCAAAGATATTCTTCCAGCTAAAAATCACAGATGACTCGTGACTCCAAGCCAAATATCTTGCGCAAAACAAGTCTCAGCCATAGCTCGAAGACCAATGTTGTAAAGCCAATAGTACCTCTCCAGATATGCATGATTTCCAAACTACATGATCCTTAATTTGCTCTCTCCTCGCCTTTAAATCTCGGGTCTTCCTTATCCTCTCACATTCTCAGACTAATCATTGCTCATTCCATAGCCTCTTTTTCTCACCACTCACCTTACCTCTTCGATTCTATAATCCATCAAAGCAGTATGGGCTTTTCTCTTACTTTCTTTCCTACTTTTTATCAATGCGACCCCTCTCCTCCTCCTTGCGCTCAGATAGTTGATCATTCTCTCCCAAATGCACCAAATCTATGGGACAATCACTCTCCTCTATTATGTAAGTATCCAAAGTGCTTGAGCTTCATAAATCTCGACTTTGGTCCCCTCTATACCTTCTATTATCAAGCTATTCATGCAGACAAGTTCCTTTCCCTTTGCTTGTCTCAGTTCCTTTCTTTAGACTATAAAGGGAAGACAACTCAGTGAGGCCACAATAAGAAGAATCAGAGGTGTCATGCTTTCAAGGGCAGAGGAAGCTTAGCAAGGTCTTGCACAAGAAGAAATCTCAGGAAGCATCAACACATCACAGAGAACCAAATTGTGTTTCTAAGGAAATTTGAAGACACTACAAAAATGGAGTTCAATCCAGTGGAGAGAGCCTCCCAAAATGATAATTGTGCTACCTTCAAAGCTAATAAGCTTATGATTAACAAGATAAATGAAATAATACGAGATCTGATATTTGAAATGAAGGATGAGAATAGCTATCAAAAGAAACAGTTGGAGAGCCAAAAGGCATAAATTACTGCGCTCTAAAACAAATGTATCCACCTGGAGGAGACGGTTACCTATCTCAAAAACATCACACTGAGCCAGGAGGGAGAAAATTCAACTTATCATAGCAACAAGAAGATGTCTCAGCAAGACCATTCAGTGAACCAATATTAATCAGTCATTAAGTGGTTTAGAAGTATATTAGAAGTATGTTATGCAAATTATTTTACTTTTGTTCGAGTTTGTAAGGTAATATGCCAGAGTAGTAATAAGAACCTCTAGAATTTTGGGAATCATGCTTAAAGGCTTCAAGCACTGGGTTCCCATCCTTCTCTCCTTTGGCATGATTTTAGTCAGTTTCAAATGTAGTAGGAGCTTGCTCCTTTTTTTGGAAATATAACAATATAACCAATCTTGTAAAAAAACAAAAAACAAAAAATATGAATTGCTCAGATAGTAGAAAGAACAATATCTACTTAATTAGTTTGTAATAAGAAAATGCAATTAATATTTATTTATATTCTTGAGTTACTAATAAAATAAAGTAAAATAAAAAACGATTGTTTTTATTAGTTAACCAAGAACAAAAAAAAAATGTATTTATAATTGAACAAACAATTATAAAAAACTAACTATACATGACTTTAAAATAAATAACGACATGTGTACATGGCAACATCTAAACACGTGCTATATAGTAGCTAGTACTTGTCGCTTAGTTTAAATATAGCTAAACTAGCAATTGCACCACATGTTGCAAAGGAAACGTCGTAAGGCCATAGCATAGGAAAGAGTAGCATAAATGAAAATAGTAAAAAAATTATGCAATTTTGTTTCTTTATTAGCATTTTTCTAAGAAAAAATTCAAAAATGAATTATTTTCCAATCTAACAAAGAGTAACAATCAAATTTTCTAGTGAGAAGAATGGTAACAACTTTTAAATGTAGGAACTCACATCCCTCATGATAGTATATTTTGTTTTTCAAAGAAACGACTTTTCCTAATCTTTTAAATAATAGATTCCTCTCCAACAAACCCTTTAGAAAGACCCTTTTATTCAATTGATTGAAATGGGCAAGTGTCTTTTGTCTAGTGATTTCTGAGTTATTGAAATTAAGGGAAAAAGTAAAGAGTTTGCTAGAGAAAAAAGAGAAAAGTGATTGAATGTCAAATAGTTATCACATCTATAAATGCCTTAAGATATTCTCATGTGGGCCTTCTTCTACTGATGAGGTAGTAGGAACTTTCTTGGCTCCAACTCCTCCAAAATAAGGGGTGGAGAATTATGTTTAGTGAACTACTGGACCTCATCAAAATATCCATCTTGGTGATTGTTGTGGAACAACTTATTTGTTATTGATTGCATGTAAGATGCCCTTTTTATAATGGATGAGGTAGTTGCGCCAAAGTACTCAGGACCTCTATATGAGGAAATCTACATGGTTATTTTTTTGCTACATGAAGGATGCACTTAGTTTTTCTACTTAGGTGGGGAAAACTTCACCCTTCTGGGAGATGACTTGCTTCTATCACATTCCCAATGTTGAATTCCTATGATACTACTCATGGAACTCTCACTCCGCTTTACATCTATAATGCTTCAATGACATAACAATTAGTAAATTATCTACAATCATCTTGCCAAAATTTCTCTTTGAATGATCAATATTCCACTGCTTGGAACATTGCATGTCAGTCATAATAAAAAACATCATCAAAAACCAAAAGTGAGAAGAAAAACACATCTCGTAATAAGGGAATTTAGTCACTTGTTTAAGGATCATAATTCAAGACCTTAATGCCTTTCAAAGATCATTTATTTTCCCATCAAATAAAAAGCAACAATCAAATTTCCTAGTGAGAAGAATGGTAGAAACTTTTAAATGTAAGCATTACTTTCCAAGGTGATAGTACCTTCTTTATATGTAAGAACTACTTTCCCAGGTGATAGTACATTTTTGTTTTGAAAGAAAATTATTTCTGTGATATTTTAAATAATAGATTCCTCTCCAACATACCCATCAGAAAGACCCTTTTTTTCAACTTATTGAAATAGGTAAGTGTCTTTTTTCTATCTTGAGTTTGAATGAACTATTGGAAGACTTTGCACCCCTCTCCTTGTGGAAAAACTTCAGCCCCAAAGTAATCCTTGGCCTATCAAGTTCCTCTATGTTTCCTCTCCAATGTTGATTCAACTAATGTCGAATCATTGGGACTTGAATTCCAAATTGCTTAGGGAAATACTTCTCCAAAAGGGCGATTACAGAATTTGTTTTCCTCTAAGGTGCAGAAACAAGCTTCATTAGGTCACAAACCATGAATGTCAAGTCTCGCAAATCCAGGACTCAAGAATGCCCGATCTATGAAGAACTTTATCAATGTGTCAATAAAAAAATCCCGGTATATGGAGAACTTTATCAATGTGTCAATCTCAATAATGATCCTACCATCTCCAACCATCAAATCCTCTCCCCGTTGTGTTGTAACCTGGCGCCCAAGAAGGTAAACTATGGGCCTAAAATCAAGAAGGAGAGCAAACAAATTCTACAGGCAGAGTGGTTGAACAACCTCCACCTCAGTTGAATGACATGCAACAATAGTGAGATCTAGAACTCAATTGGTGAAGAAGAATCTGCAAATGAAATGAAACATGGTCATTTGGGCACTAATCAGACAGGCAATCATACAAAACCTAGAATTAAAAATATGGTCATCTTGGTTCCCAAACAAACAATCACACAAAACCCTAATAATAATATATATATATATATATATATATATATAATATATATATATATATATATATATTATCCCATGTGTAAGAAATTTGTCATTTGGCCCATCCGAAATATAACTATTCTTATAAGGAGATGATTATTTCATGACTCAGAACAAATTATCATAAGCTTCATAATGAAATTGGGCATTCAACATTTTTTTCAAATTAGTGACGTTAAGAGGGTTAAAGATGAAAAGTAGTTTCTCTTAAAATGTTCAACATATAGCCATTTTAGATCTCAATTTCAAAAGATTTATCATACTACTAACCTTCCTAACATTATACCTCAATTAAAGTATGATGATCTTGGAATGCATCTCCTAATGCTTTATGAGCACATACCAAAATATTCTAAAGAAATTTAAACATTTTCTTACCTTCTTAAGGTCAAAGCATTATTTTTATCGTATTGTTGTTATGATCATCATTATCATTTCACAATGATTTTTTCTTTGTAGCATTTCTTTTTGTTTCATGCAATGTTATTGTAATAACATTGGAATTCTAAATAAAAATAACATGTGTTTTTTTGTTTTGTTTTGTTTTTTTTTTTTAAATAGCAACATATTTATGCAACTAAAGTAGTAATATTTAAAATTTTATGTAAAATAACATAATGTCTAGCATATACTATGTTAGATCTAAATTTCAAAAGATTTGTCACGCTACTTCTTAATCATATTTATAATAATAATGATATTTATCAACACTACAAGTAAATATAATATTTTTTTTACATGTATAATTAATTTAAATAAAAAATGAATTCTTATCTATATTTATATAAAAATAATATTAATTAATGTTTCAAACGATTATATAAACAATAAAAGTTAAAGTTTGAGAAGTGTGTAGTTTACATCGGACCAAAGTGTCCTATCAAATCTATAGAATTTCCCTTACCCAAGAATTTAACTCAAGTGTGTAGTTTACACGTGTAACATCATATGAAAACGAACATAGTCTTAATCATTAAACAAAGGGGAACGACTTAAGTGTGTAGTTTACATCTGTAACATCATATTCTTAATCATTAAACAAAGGGGAACAACTAGGGGAGTTGTTTTAAAACATCAAAGTGTTATATCAAATCTATAGAATTTCCTTGACTCAAGTGTGTAGTTTGCACGTGTAACATCATATGAAAATAAACATATTTTTTGAGTTTAGACTTCTGTGATCCATATTAATAATAATAAAATCTTTCGAAGAAAATCACATAAGAGTAATATCATTGACACCTTTCGAACCATCCAGTGTGGTTCATCTTCAGGACAAGATGATGAATCAGATCCGCGCAATGAAATAAATAGAAGAAAAGAGCAACTAACTAGCCGTTAGAAAAAAAAACAGCTAGTTTGACTAAAAAAAATTATCTATCTATTTTTTCTTAGGTTTTTACAAATATTAAAGAATATTTAATTATTATTTTTTGAAATAAATCAATTTAAGTTAAATGCTATAATGAGAATAAATAAATAAAGTATATAAAAACAAATAAATAAATATTATTTTGGAAAGTTTGAATAAATATATATATATATATATATATATATTAATAATATATATATATATATATAATATATATATATATATATATATATATATATATAATATATATATATTAATCTAAAAAGGTTATTAATATATTTATAGATCAATGGTTGGGCCCAAAGCCTAATCAACTGACATTACATGGAGGCTTGAGTTCACAAATCCTTACTACACCTAACAGTCTTTCCTTCTTAGTTTTGAGATTGTCCATCGATCCAAAAATTGAGATAATTGTTAAGTCAAGTGAAGTCAGAGTATAGCAATCAACACGGAGAGTGTGCAGGATCCGTTGGATTTCATAGACCAACGGACATGATCGAAACCTGAAGGAAATTCGCATTGGCGAATGTTGTTTACAAAGTAGCGGCCTTTAGACTTAAAAGGGTGCAATTTGCAATCCCTGAAAAATCACATCAGAGAAGAGTTGTTTACGATGTCGGAACACAGACCATACCAATAAGCGATGCAATCAGTGGAACAAATCGCATCGAAGCAAGTCAAGCGGAATGGCAAAAACTAATGAATAGCTGAAATGTCAATTTGTGATGAGCCGATTAAGCGATGTGCTGATAGTCGATGGGTCAGAGATCGGCGCATCGCTGCTTTGTTTACAAAGGGGCAGCCTCGTGACTTGACGTGTTGCGATTTGCGATCGCCGAAAAATTGCATCGGGGAAAGGCTATCGGCAACATCGGACCATAGACCATACCGATTAGCGATGCGATCGGTGGAACAAATCGCATCAGAGCAAGTCAAGCGAAGTGGCCTTAACCAATGGACAACCGAAATGACAATTTGCGATTAAGGGGTGAGGCGATCGAGCGATGCGCCAATATTTGATGGGTATCGGCGATCGGGGCAAATTTTGATCGGTGCAGCGTTGTTGAGCTATGGTATGGCAATCCACATGGGCTCTTCTAAGTTTTTTATTAAAAACCCTTGAGTCAAACATCATCCCTCATTGGCTTTGATGTTTGCCTCCTTGTTTGAGCTGCGGAGGATGTGAAAAAAGGAGGAGGAGGTAAAAAAACCAACAGGCCCCGCAGCCTCTGGAGAGTATTTTTGAGAGCCGGATTGCTAAAGTGCTCCTCTAAGTTTAATGTCTTTATCAAGAGCTCTGAGTCCCTGAAGACCCGAGGAGCTTTGTGTCCATGCTCCTAAGCGATCTGGCAGCCTTTAAGAAGCACGAGAATTTTGGCCTAATTATTTATGCTTTGTCCTAGTCCCCAATTGTAGCTATCTATTCGGGAGCCGTCCTGAGAGTAGACCACTCCACCTACACCAGAGATCCCTAGGTTGCCTTTAGAGGCGCCATTGAAGAAAACGGTTACCTTTCCCTACTTCCTCCACCATGTTTGGAACTCTGCATCCAATCTTCTAATGCGCCAAGTATGATTGAATGTGGGACGAGCAGGTACTTTCTTACTGTCCCGAACGAGAAGGGTTCCCAGCCAGCTTCATTCTTCAATTATGAGGGTATCGTCTAATTTGTTGGAGTAGTTTCCTAGAACTTCCATCAAGGATGCCTTAGCTCTGGCGACCACTGACAAGTGAGAGGACATTACATTGTTGAATATCCAGTTATTTTGGGCGAGCCAGAGCTTCCAGCAAATGAACTTGGGAATGGAGTACCAGATTCGATTCCACAGTGATTGTGCGTTGGGCGTCCTAGGGTACCTTGTAGTCTAGGTGGAGAAGAGATCCACGATTGTACACTGGAGAGGTGCGAGTGCATTGAGACCATGAAGGACGAGAGCCCATACTGATTGGGTAAAGTTGCAACTTACAAAGAGGTGGTCCGCGTTTTTAGATGTTGATCTACACAAAATGCACTAATGCGGCCATATAATGCCTCTGTGGACAAGATTTTCACCTGTCAAAACTTTCTTGTGAATAAGTAGCCAAGTGAAAAAATTCACCTTGGGGATTCTGTATGCATCCCATGTGCGCTTCCAAATGGAAGGGTTGAGAACTTGATTTTTCGTGGATTGCAAGGCTGTAAAGCCAAGCGCAGGGGTGTAGACTCCTGTCTTCCCCCATCTCCAGAGATCCGATAAGTTAACAGGTGCTGAGCCCTTCAGCTTATCTAAGAGAAGGTGCTAGATCCATTGTATGTTCGAGGGGGGAATTGCCCATGATTTTATCTTGCCATATCGAAATATTTGCTCCATTTCCAGGCACCCTATAAAGCTGGTTTTGGAAGGTGGCAAGCCATTTTCTACATAGGTTCGAAAGCGGCGTGCCTTTGGGAACACTGTCCGCTTGGAGGTTTCTCAATGAGGCTCCTTTGAAGTATTTATTCCGAAGTAATTGGCCGACTGGATGGTGTTTATTGGAGTAGAGATGCCAAAGGATTTTGCCACCTAAGGCAATGTTGGCCAAGCCAGGGTCTCTAATCTGGAGACCTCCTTCTAGCTTTGGCATTTTCACTGTGTCCCAACTAACTAAGTGAAATTTCCTCTTGTTTCCTTTGCCTCCCTGCCATAGGAAGTTTCTGAGCAGCTATGAAATTTGATCCATGATTGTGTTTGGAGCCAGGAGGAAGGAGGCCTGATAGATAGGGAGAGAGGAAAGGACAGACTTTATTAGGATTAGATTGCCAATAGCTTAGCCACTGTCCACCCCAAGCAACTATATTGTTTTTGATCTTGCTGACAACTTCAGTCCAGAGTGAGGCTCGGTTAGCCCCCAAGGTTAAAGGCAGTCCTAGGTATTGTATTTTGTCCTAGGAGGCATAGCCCGGAAAGTCCAGGATTCTAGCAATTCGAAGTATGGTTTGCTCCTCTATATTCCAACTATACACTGCACTTTTTCTTTTATTAATAAGTGCTCCTGAAATGATACAAAAGCTTTTTAGGGTCCCATTGAATTCCTTTGTTATTCATGTGGAGGCTCCTCCCAACAATTGAGAATCATATGCGAACAAGGCATGATTGATTGGTTCTAATCCAGTCGTCGGTCAGATACTCATAAGAGTACCTTTATTTCTTCCCGCTATTAATTTCCTACTCAAGGTGTTTGCCATTATTATGTATAAAAACGGAGATAGCGGGCATCTTTGCCTTATCCCCCTTGAAGCTTGGAAGAAAGTTTTGAATTTTAAATAACATCAAATTAAATAATATTTATAAAAACAATATATAAATAAATAATATTTGGAAACTTTGAAATTTAAATAACATCAAATTAAATCATATTTATATTATAATAAGAATTAATATTACTAGGGATTCGTGCCGCTACAAAAAAATAAATTAATTCTTGGAGTTCAGGGCAGGGATCCAACACTTGGTGATGCTCCAACCATCGTCTCTATTTAGATTAATATGCATTTTTTCAATTTCTAAGGCCTCCCTAAATTTACGATAATGAAAATGGTCAACCATAGCTATGACTCTAGCCTCCTCTATACATATGTGATGATTAGTCTTTTTTGCATGTTTTGCCAAGGTGGAGGAGCAAGACCTCCCATGTTTGATGTCCGCAGCATGTTCAAAAATCCTCTAATTTATTGATCAACCAATATCACGAATGTAAGGAGTCCCACAGGAACAAAGAATAATATAAACCCCCTTCACATCCTTGGGGTTAACCGGGTCCTTGACCGAATGAAGAGAACTTCGAATAATGAAAAGGGGTCTAAAGGAAGAAGGAATATTATGTTTTTTTTCAGGATCTTTGCGATTTTGTTCGTGGTCCCCTAAATAAAAGGAAGATGACCCTCATAAGCTGGATTCTTGGGATTGATCCTCTTCTTAGGACCTCTTTCCACATAATGGAACACTCTTAGACCCTATGATTTGCTATAATCATTCTTATTAAAGACCTTAAGGAGGTAGGTCTTTCATCATCAATATGATTATCATCAGAAACTCGCAATGACTGAGTGGCTAAGGTGTTGAGAACACCTAGTTTCTGAGCCGGGAAATGATGGGAATTTGCATGAAGATATTGCTCTGTGTGAGTTTTCTTCTGAAAAACCTGGTGAGAGAAAGAATCGTCATCCTTTTTTGAAATGAGAACGTCAAGGAAAGGAAGGTTGCCATCAACCTCAATTTCCATGGTGAACTTTATGGAATTCGACTGATTGTTAAGGTGATGGAAAAACAACTCCAACTTCTCTTTGCCATGAGACTAGACGGTACAAGTGTCATCCACAAACCTTTTCCACAACTTAGGTTGGAAAAGTGTCGATGACAAGGCTTTAGATTCAAAGAATCCATAAAGAGATTGGCAACCACAGGGGAAAGGGGGGAACCCTCAAAGCAAATTCGACAAAAAACGAGAGGTCCATTGGATAACAGAAACCATGTTGCAAAGAAGATGTAATTGTTTTGCACTTGTTACCATAAGCAAGGTCATATAATAGACAAATGTTGGACTTTGCATCCAACAACTCATCCACGACATGTGAAGAAGGTGGAGAGAGACTTTGGAAAGGATGGAAAAGGAGATTCCATAATTGATGTGGGTCAAGATGATTCACAAGATGATGTGTAGCTGCAAGAATCGCCATTGAAATGGTTTGGTAAAAGGTGGATTGATTTCTTATCCAAATAAGGCTTGCATTTCTTTTGTTGATAGATGTAATTCTTTGACTTTAAAATGCATTTATTTGCCTTATGAATGCATTACTTTTCCGTTGAAAGTATGATGAAACTTGTATGATGCAAGATATTGAAAGTGGAGTTATGTTTGACTCACTTTAATGTAACAAATAAGGCAATTTTCGGTTACAAGTTTGTATGTGAATGCATTTATTTTGAAAGCATTCTTGATGTTGCATAATTTCGCCAAGAAGGTGTGCAAAAGTTTGGTATATTACTCACTTCATTTGTAGCAAATCTGTCACTTCAACACTTATATACCCATACATGTTTTTGGGCTTATTGTACTTGTGTTTTTACTTGAGGGAAAGTTGAAGAATTGTACACATACATGAGAGTTTGTGTGTATGAACAGTGTAATGGTTGCTAGTTTCATTGTTTAGCAACATGCATGAGCGATTGACTTGTATTGGTCGATTGCTTTGTTAACATGTATGATTGACAACTTGAGAATTTTCATTGTGTTTGGATAAATGCATGAGTGTTGAATTGTATTGATTGTTGTCGCATGTATGTCATATCGACTTGGAAGAGTTGATTTTATCTCTGAAGATGAAAGGGATTTGTTGACATGTTATTGTATGAGATGTGAAATTCTTGTTGTTTATGCAAAGAATTGTCAAGTTTCTGTACATGCTTATGTTTGGCTCTTAAGTCAAGTCAATTGTTGGAGCATGTTTATTAACTTATGTTTGGTCAATGACATTTTTTTCGATTTGTGTTTAATCGATATTTTGTACACCAAGATGCAAGAGTACATGACGATTTTACATGTTGTGACAATTGTTGCTTTGAAGGAGCAAAATAAGAGGTTGTTGATTTACAATTTCTTGCATAATGGGTTTTTCCATTTAATGGGTGTCTCTTGTGACAAGATGTTACAGGATGGTGGAAGGTTCATTCTTGAGTAAGATGCTCATGCTTAGCATTCATTCTCACAATCATGACATGAGGAGCATGTTGACCTGGAGGTAAGAAGAAAAAAGTGGACGAAATGCCAAAACTTTTAAGTCATTGTAGATCGTTGTATGTGTTGACGCCAAGATTCTCAGTGGGAAGGTTATAAATTTGTATCAGTTTTCTAGGCACCAAGGGATAGATGTGGTACAAAAAATGTATTTTGCAGGTAACATATGTCCAACAAGTGTTGGATTGGGTCAACATCAAAGGGAGAACAATGGTTGAGGGACAACCATTTGCAATGCAAGGCATGTCAGTGTACCCAAGTGGTTTTCATGGAGATTTCTTCAAGTAGAATCAATCGATAGAACTTGGGAAAGATAAGTCTTTAGCTCTCATCAGATAACCAAATTTTGTGGGTCCAAAAGCCTGTCAGTGGGAAGGAGTGATCGAAATCTGGATTAGGGGCCAAAATTTGCTAAAAAATGAAAGTCTCCAAAATCACTCGAAACTTGAACAACTGTGTTCGTCTCATCAAGACGATCGTGACACAATCCGTTTCACTGAAAGTTGAGTTCGAATGAAGGAGAAAAGGCAAGTTGTTCATTTTCCTAAACAACTAAAAAAAAATTGTAGAAGATGACAGAATGATGACATGGCAGAACAGTCAGCATGATGAGCATCTTCTTCAGTTTTTTGCCTAATGAGGTTGTGACAAGTGTCATTTCAGGATTTGCCAGTTTGGTTGTGTGAAAGGTGAAATTGCCCAATGTCCTCCAAGGTGGAATTATGGCTCGTGGTTTTTTTCTTGAAATATATATATATTATATATATATATATATCACAAAATTTTGAAATATATGAAAGGCTCCAAACTATATATATGGCACAATTATTATCCATGGAAAAATGTATGTAGGGATGGGCGGAGGGTGGGTCGAACTCGTGACGTCCCTCTCCCAATATTGTTTTACCGTTGAACCATCACCGACAAACTTATTAAACGATGCCACCAAATGTTATTTAATGCCAACGCAGGAGAGGAGTGAGCCATCCCCCTCTCCATACGACCACGTTTTAAAACCAAGGAACAACGCCAAGCATAAGTGCGCTTAATGCGCCACTAATCCAACTTTAAGTTAATTAATCTGTAATTAAATATGGCGACAATTTTGGAGGCGCACCAAATTTGACGGGACTGCTAATTTTGGTAGTGCTAACTGGAATCTTTCCAATTTTAGTGGAGGTTTTCTAGGCCAAACTAGAGAAAGCCATAGATTTCTTAATTTTCGACCAATTTTAGAAAATGAATAGTAATTCCTAGATGATTTCAAAATTCTGAACTCATTGGTCTAGGTTTCAGAGGCAATAGAAAACTTTTGTAGGTGTTATTTATGCAAAGAATTGCCAAGTTTATGTACATGTTTATGTTTGGCTCTTAAGTCAAGTCAATTGTTGGAGCATGTTTATCAACTTATGTTTGATCGATGATGTTTTGTCGATTTGTGTTTAATCGATATTTTGTACACCAAGATGCAAGAGTACATGACGATGTTACACGTTGTGACAATTGTTGCTTTGAAGGAGCAAAAGAAAAGGTTGTCGATTTACAATTTCTTGCATAATGTGTTTTTCCATTTAATGGGTGTTTCTTGTGACAAGAT
This sequence comes from Pinus taeda, assembly GCA_000404065.3. NCBI lineage: Eukaryota > Viridiplantae > Streptophyta > Pinopsida > Pinales > Pinaceae > Pinus > Pinus taeda. The sequence goes on from APFE030236050.1 coordinate 71,574, forward strand.
GTTACAGGATGGTGGAAGGTTCATTCTTGAGTAAGATGCTCATGCTTAGCCTTCATTCTCAAAATCATGACATGAGTATCATGTTGAATTGGAGGACAATAGAGGTAAGAAGAAAAAAGTGGTTGAAATGCCAAAACTTTTAAGCCATTGTAGATCGTTGTATGTGTTGATGCCAAGATCTCAATGGGAAGGTTATTAGCTTGTATTAGTTTTCCAAGCACCAAGGGATAGATGTGGTACAAAAAATGTATTTTGCAGGTAACAGATGTCCAACAAGTGTTGGATTGGGTCAACATCAAAGGGAGAGCAATGGTTGAGGGACAACCATTTGCAATGCAAGGCATGTCAGTGTACCCAAGTGGTTGTCATGGAGATTTCTTTAAGTATAATTAGTCGATAGAACTTGGGAAAGATAAGAGTCTTTAGCTCTCATCAAATAACCAAATTTTGTGGGTCCAAAAGCCTGTCAGTGGGAAGGAGTGATCGAAATCTAGATTAGGGGCCAAAATTTGCTAAAAAATGAAAGCGTCCAAAATCACTCGAAACTTGAACGACTGCGTTTGTCTCGTCAAGATGATCGTAACGCAATCTATTTTACTGAAAGTTGAGTCCGGATGAAGGAGAAAAGGCCTGCTGTTCATTTTCCTAAACAACTAAAAAAATTGTAGAAGAGGACAGAATGATGACATGGCAGTACAATTAGCATGATGAGCATCTTCTTCTGTTTTTTGCCTAATGAGGTTGTGACAAGTGTCATTTCAGGATTTGCTAGTTTGGTTGTGTGAAAGATGAAATTGCCCAATGTCCTCCAAGGTGGAATTATGGGTGGTGGATTTTTCTTTTGTTTTGTTTGAAATATATATATATATATATATTACAAATTTTTGAAATATTCAAAGCTCCGAACCTATATATATGCCGCAATATTATATGTGGCAAAATGTATGTAGGGATGGGCGGAGGGCAGGTCGAACTCGTGACCTCCCCCTCCCAACTTTATTGTTTTACCATTGAACCATCACCGACGAACTTGTTAAACGATGCCACCAAATGTTATTTAATGCCGATGCGGGAGAGGAGGGAGCCAGCCTTGTGGGCCAACCCCCTCTCCATACGACCACGTTTTAAAACCACTAATCCAACTTTAAGTTAATTAATCTGTAATTAAAGATGGCGACAGTTTTGGAGGCGCACCAAATTTGATGAGACTGCCAATTTTGGTAGTGCTAACTGGAGTCTTTCCAATTTTAGTGGAGGTTTTCTAGGCCAAACTAGAGAAAGCCGTAGATTTCTCAATTTTTGATCAATTTTAGAAAATGAATAGTAATTCCTAGATGATTTCAAAATTCTCAACTCATTGGTGTAGGTTTCAGAGGCAATAGAAAACTTCTATAGGTGATTTTGCCACATGGAAGTTTAGGGAAGCTGGGGGCCACTAGGGAAGGAGGTCATGCCCATATCAACCTGGTTCAGTTTTTAGAGATCTAATAGTCATGATTGGGGTTTTTGGGTCCTATGAAAACAATGGAATAGGTTTCAAGAGCAATAGGACATTTTTGTATGTGATTTATCCACATTGAAGTTTTATGAAGCCCAAGGTCTCTAGGGAGGAGGTCATGCCCAAAACAACTACGGTCCATTTACAAAGTTTAGAGAGTCAGATTAGGGGTTTTGGGATGCTCTGAGTCCATTGAAGCAGATTTTAGGAGCTCAAGAGCATTGTAAATTATACTTTTTTCCATTTTGAGCAAATATAAAGGTTCAAGCCATGGAAGCTTGACTAAGGAAATGTAGCCTAAGAGGTGTGAACTCCTTTATTAAAACACTGTGTTGAGTGTTTTTCTTGATGGTTTGATGTTCATTTGCTTATTGTTGTTCAATAATTACTTTCATGCTATTATGCTCATGACTTCATATAAAACTTGACATAAAATTTACTTGTTTCTAATCACAAACAACATAAGAGAACCTTGCACATGAAGCAATAGACAAGCATGTGTTTTTAAATCTATAAATGGAATTAGCACAACAAAACTAACATTCAGATACAGATCAATCGTATTTGGATGCACAAACGCTACATTGAAAAGATTCTTCAATTAGGAACTTGTTAATGGTGACATTTGTGCATTGAAATAAAATGGACCGTAGCTCAATTGGTGCGAACAAGCAAAATTTGACTTCGCGACCAACTTGGCTAGACTTATAACCACAATCTGTATTATGCAAAGTGACATTTTTAGTACATGTTACTTAGTTTAAATATAACCAATTTAAATAAAAAATGATAAAGGTTTGTTGATGGATGGAAAGACAGATAAACTAGAAATGGTACCACCATTTTTCTAACGTTTTAAATTCTCAATGATTTATATTTGCGAGAGTGAAAAATTGAAAAAAAGAAGAATTTGGAAATCTTCATTTTCTACAACATAAACGTTATGGTAATCATTACGTAGCTGATGATTTGATGCATGAAATAAAGCGCTAGCCCCCAATGCCAAAGGTAAACAATGCAACTATAATAAATATTAGAAACAAATGAAATTCGCAAAAGCCCCATACAATTTCCAACATAAAATTATGATTTCCAACTGAAAGCACATCCAAAAGATAAAAAAAAAATATTTGAGGAAATAGATGATTTGAATTTCAGCAATTAAAACTCTGTTATACCATACAATTTCCAACTACTAAAACACATTTCAAGTGGAAACATTATGCATAATTTCACTAATGTATAATGAAGAGGATGGCTAGAAAAATATGCAATCAATCCATGGTTGTCCCATGAATTTTCCATTGTCCACAACGTCATCTTTCAAATGAAAGCTACATTTTTTTTTATAAAACAAACTACTTTGAAGACAAATCATTGTATAAATAATTATTATGTAAATTAATAATAATTCTTATATTAATGCCCAATACATAGCGGTAGCTCATATAATATTAAAAGAGGTGAGCTTGTTGAGGTCGACTTGTGCAACACAAAATGATACGAGATGTGCCTATAGGAATTTTTTTGCAAGAATCTACTACACAATTTTCGAATGGTCCAGGAGGAGACATTTCAGTTAAAAATAAATAACCATACCATAACACAACGAAAATATGAATATGCTAATTTTTTTTAAACATACAATATAGAGATATAAATAAAAATATGAATATATTAAATATTTAGTTCTAAATAAAAATAAAAAGTAATCTCCTTGTATTAGTTATAACAACAATAACAACTATGTTGAATAATAATAACACAATAATTACATAAATCACATTGCTAACTTTAAATTCATAAGTTGGCATTTTCTAAATCTTTAATATTTGGGTGAATGAAGAATGAGTTGTGTATATACCAGCCTAGATCCATCTTAACTCTTGATCTTAACATAGATATTCAAATAGTTTATTTAAATCCCTTGTTGAAATATTTTTGAAAAGTATAAGGTTTAAACATCTTACACATTTTTTTTTTTTACTTCTAATTACTTTATAACATATCAATTTTCTTAACATAGATCTTCACAATAGTTTATTTAATGCGTCAACCAAAAATTTATTTATGTGATTTTACGGAAAGGCTTTCCTATTAATTATAATATATATATATATATATATATATTTATTAAGCGACATTATTTTTATATTTAAAGCATACTTTTATTTTTTAAAGGGGCACATGTTAACTCGAAAAAAGGCCGGACATACTTACACATCCCCTCACACTGGGCTATAGAAACATGTTAACTCGACGCACAGACGAACACATTTACACATCCCCTCATACTGGGCTGTAGAATGAGCCTCTTGAGTCAATAAAAAAAATATTATTGATTTTTTTAAAATTTATTTTTGGGGTAGTCTAACTTATAAATGAAATGGTCTTTTTCACTACAATTTTTCTGGTTAATTTTAATAAAAATCCAGTAGATATTTTAAAAACTTTAGTTTAAGTTGTTTAATCTATAGAACTCTAGTGCCCCATGGGGTTTTCAAGGTGCCGAATCCATTTATGCATTGCAAAATGTTTTTTAAACAACAAAAATCACATTTTTCTTGAAATTGTTTTACCTCTAGATATTTTTAAAAACTTGTTTAAGTTGTTTAATTTGTAGAATTCTAGTGCCCCATGGGTTTTTCAAGGTGTCGAATCCATTTATGCATTCAAAAATGATTTTTAAACAACAAAAATCACATTCTTTCTTGAAATTGTTTTACTGGATTAGGTGAAAAAGTTTATTTCGTTTATAAGTTAGACTACACCATTGTTTTTTCCTCTTTAAAATTTGTGATCTTAAATTGAAAAGGAAAAACTATAATTGATAAAAATCGAAATAATAGGAAAAAGATAAAAAATGAAAACTAAAAAGCTAAATAAAAAGAAAATAAAACTATATAAAAGAATTTAGTAACTAATAGAAATAAAAGTTACTAAACTACCCATAGTAAGACCTCAACCAATCACCTAACAAATAAATAAATTTAAATAATAATTAAAAATAGAAAAAATTGAATTCACAATGTTAAACTATGGATAAGTGACATAAATTTTTGGCTAAGGACAAACTAATACTCATCAAAGACAAAAGACATGTATAATAAGATCATCATAAATCCATTTTAAAGTGGATTTATCAAACATCTAGAGGGATCAAATTTATTAAAGTGTAGTTTTTTTATCATTTAGTTTAATATATTTTTTCATATTAAATTATTACAAAATTACACCTTAAAACATTTAATCCCTCTTTATGTTTGATAAATTATGATTTAAGATGGATCTAAACTGGTTATTAATTAAATTCTAAAAAAAATACATGGACAACTCATTAACATGGTCTTCCATTAAAACATTAAAATTGACTTCCAACTCCTAGTGCATGAAATTCAAAGTTATTGAAAAGAGTAGTTAACATTATTTAAAAGTATTTTTTTATATACTATTTGAAAACTCCTTGAAAAGTATTTACTTTATATACACATGGGAAACTCGGTTGAGAGTATATGCTATATAAAAATTTTTGGAAACCCATAGCAAATGAGTTTCGATAATGATGTTTGTTTTTCAAGTGTTTTTTTGTCAATTATGGCATGATAGATGTGCTTTTGATAATGATATTAGTAAATGCTTTCTGTCAATTGTGATGTTATGGCGTAAATATGCAACTTCTACTTAAAGGAGCATCATTGATTACCCTAACTCTCATTCAAATTTTACTCTCATGAAGATGATATGGCCTCTATGTATATACCCTTGCTTTCCCCTTTTTTTCCATTTGTTGGTATATATAATTATTATATAAAAGAAATATTTTTCGAAAAATTACATGGACTTCTTGTCTAATATTTGGAACTATTTTAAAGTATATGTTTCATATGTATTTGGAAACTTCCATGTAAATGCAATTTGATAATGAAGTTAGTTTTTCTAGTGCTTTTTGTTAATTATGACGTTGTGAAATATATGTGCAACTTCTAAACAAAAGTACATTAGTAATTAGGAATGCAACTCTTAAACATTTTTTTTTTGGTCATTTGAACAGATTATATTCGCTGATAAAAATTTTACTTAAGATTTGCAAAGCAAATTTATTCTCCCGGCCTCATTCTGGCTAGATTTGTTGGCCAAGAGAGGTAAACTAAAGCTAGTAGCAAAATGCCAAAAATTAAAACCTGTCCATAACCCAAAAACACATAAGCTCCGAAAAACAATGAGAATACATACATAACCAATTGACATTCGAGATTGCTGGGAGGAGACAGGGCTTGCCTGACAATTACAGGATAAGGGGGTTGTGGTCCCCTGTGAGCATGGTACTCCATGTAATCAATCCTGCCTTCCATCCAGTCCAACCTCTCAAATATGCATCTCTGGCTCTTGCGGATTAAGTCCATTTTATCTAGCATCACCCCCTGATTGTGATGCAGATCATTCATGAAGGTAATCAGTTCATTCCTGTCATCATGTCATTGTTGACTCAATTCTACCAAGAGCGTCATTATACTTTGTATCTTCTTGTCAAGCGACTTTAGAGGAGGCAAAGCATTTGCTGGGATGGGCACTGGCAAATGCTCGTAAGCCAATTCTCCATCAGAGACCCAGTTAGCTTGGCATCCCCTACACATGCCCTACCTTCACGCACCAGAACATCTCCATGGAGAGCCTCGCTGTGGAGAGCCCTGCCACGGAGGGCCCGACCTCTTAGTCTATCATGCTTGTGCATTGACCACCAAAAATCGATAGAGATAACTGCCGACACCCCACCGGTTTGAGCAATAACAACCTTCGTTACTCCCTCAAGCCTATGCCTCACTGCCAGTCATAATTCCCCCCCATTACCTAGGGTCTCCTCCAAGACAACACCCCCTTCCCCACCAGAGCCCTAGACGAACCATAAGAGACACAATGAGGTCAGGGACTCCAACTCCTGCTCGCAACAAGAAGACTAACGATCACCTGAAACCCAACCAAGACTGCATAGTAAAATTTCCACCCTGATAGAATTCCCCAGGCTCTCAAAAAGAAAAGGCTTGCCCAATACAAACTCCCACCACCCTAGAAAAGCCAATTGCAAAACAAAGCTGAGAAGGGAAGAGGGAAACCCTGAAACTTACTAAATCCACAGAGATGAGCTGCCTTGCCCGTATCACCACTGCAACTAAGTAACCCATAACAACCTTGTGCCACCTCACATATGGCCAACCTACAAGGGATTCACCACCCTTACTCTCTCTAGAGTCCTAAACCCTGCACCTCTGAACCAATTCGCCACCCCTCCGGCTAGTTACCTCGACGTAGCATGCATAATTCGAACGAACATACATGCACATGTTGGTACCATTTGCATATTCGTCGACCATTGCACCACCCTCCAAAACTCCCATTACCAATGTGATCAACTGTCGCACGAAGAACTCCCTCCGACCTTTAATGTGCTCATGTCTTGCGAAATTTCCAGTCGGACAACTACTTGGCCACCACTTAGCTTTAATTGTCATCATAGCTTGTCAAAGATCCCTTGAAAGGTTCTCCTCCTCGTCACCTCCATTAAATGCACTGTGCTTAATCACCCCCATAGGGCTACCAAAAATCATTATTAATTAGGAATGCCAATTTTTTTTTAGGTAAAAATTGTATTTCCATTTAGTCAGTGGTTCTTAGCTCGAGCGATTGAAATGGTGGTTTCCCATCCCATCCACTCATACTCAAGTCTTTGGTGGCACCCATGGCCCGTCATAGTAAGGCTGGAAGGATAGGCATGTCATTTGAGCCTGGGATCCCAACTCCAGTTTCTAGTGGTCTCCGAATGTCTTGGTCCTAGGTTGAACTATGAATTTTTGATATATGTGACTTGTAGGCTGTTGCATATATCTGGGGAGGTTACTAGTTCCCCATCAAAATTTTATTTAAAAAAAAAATTTATTGACTTCTAAACTGAGATTTACATGGATACGCTGATAGTGTTAGGACAATCTTTCACTAAGGAGACCATACCATATCCAAAGTACAATCTTCTTCGAGGGACTAGTGATATCATGCTTTACAAAATGAGTAGAGAGTGCATACAAAAATTTTGCCAGACTGGCCTAGAGATAGAACTATTTGGTTCAAAAACAAAATGAGGAAGAGCATAGTTAACAAGTCTAAGAGATAAAATCAGTAGCTATCACTTGAATTGGTTCATTCATGTTGTTAGGGGTGTTGTTAGCTGGTGGGGGAATGCCCAGATGATGCTTGATGCGACTCAGACACTGATCATTGTCCCATATGTGCCGTTGGAGGTGCTTCAGGGAATGTAGAAGAATTAGGCCTATGCTAAGTGTGGTCCAACAATATTCATCTGAGGAACTTCAGACGCTAGCACAAATCAATGGTATGCATATATTTGTTAACCTTGTCATGAGTGTGCCCCACATCAGGAATCCAACCAACTAGGTCCACTAAAACTTCTATGTCTGAAAGCTATTGTCAATGGGAGGTCCCTTCCTTTCCAAGCAAGACAATTCCCCTTGGATTAGCTCCAGTGTGATGTACTGAAATTGGTTAGTAGACTCATGAAGCTTGTGGTGTGCATGTGTATATCCCCGAGAAGCACATTCCTGATAATAGATGGCCCCGAGACAGACATGCATGCTAATGAGGCATGACACTAAACCAACCACTAAAACAATGAGAGATAGAAGATAAGATAGACATATGGCCATTGACTATAGGAAAGAGAGCCACAAAAAATAAAGAGAAGACACATAACAAAGGGAACAAAGCGAAGCAGTGAAAGGGAAAAAAACCGTGATGGTGTATGAAGGTCACAACCAGCGAGAATGAAAAGCACCAAAAGCCAAGCGATCACTGAAAAAAGCATAAAGGAATGACAAAAATCCTTGCATAGAAATACCAAACTATTAAATCAAACTTTATTTCAAAATTTATAATTTATTTGCTTTTATATATTTTGGGGTGGATAATTTTTTTTTAATCCACAACTCAGATATAAAATTGTTATACATAAAAAAGTATCTTTAAAAAAAATTTTAATATTAAATAATATTAATCGATTTATATCGAAACTTAAAAGGCCAAACTTGATAACAACATAGCCACACTTTTTGACCAACTAATCAAACATGTAAGAATATTATTGAATTTATAGCACTAAAAAGTAAAAGGACATTTTAAAAATATTATATTTTTTGGGTTAACGCAGTAAAATGTGTTAATTATTACTTATTAAAATACCATGGAGATAGGGAAAGAGGGGTTCGTATTTAACCAGTGATACTAAGGAAAATAATAGTCAAATGTTTATACATCAAAAAGCGATTAATTAAAAAAGAAAAGGGTGGGACCATCAAATACTAAGAAAAGTATAAAGTCAAAGGCCTAGTACACAATGGACACACTAGATTAGGAATAGAATTGGAAATCTAATCTATAGTGGTGTGTGTACCAAGCCTCTTAGCTTCTCCTTTGACTGCCAACTACCACCGACGTCCGACACGTGGAGGTGAGAGAAAGAATCACCAGCAAACTAAGGTGGGCCCACCGCTGACATCATCTAGAGAAGCGTGTAGTCGAGTATAGTAGGGAGGACGGGCGCGACATGACAGACGGGCGGGGTCCGTTGCCGCCGGTCGTGCCGGTGGATTCGCCGATCAGATATGGGAGGGTCCTGGCTTCTATATCGAATTAGTGCAGTTAGTTGCATTGAGGGGGAGCTGGTCAAATATTATTGTTATTTTTATTTGGGGATGGTACTGGGTTGAATTCTGGTGCCTTCTATCCGAAATCGGTCATGAATTTGCGATTCTGCATGTGCACAGCATCTGGCCATGAGGTAGGGTTTTGCTTCGCTTCTTTCATTTTCCTCAGGTTTTCTGTTGGGTGAGGTGGTTGATGGTTAGGTTGCAATGTGTTCTAAGTTTGTGTTTGTGTTGATATTTATTTTATGTTCAGAGGTTAAATCTTTGAGGTGGTTCGAAGGTCGAGTCTCCGGGCTTCCTTTCCCTATTTTTTCATTTCCCGAGGCAGAGATTGAACAAACCCCAGAGAACACGGTACTGTTGGTCATCCTTTCTTCTGTTTCTTGGGTAGATGAAGTCTGGCCTTCAGGATCTCTCAATTTCTACATGCAGTTTGCATCTGTGTGTTTTCTGCTAATTATTTCCTTTTAAACCTGTAGACCAAATGCGTAGCTGCAGTTTCCTGTGAGCTCTTAAATCTCAAGATCCCTCATTATTTTAGGCTGAACTTAACCTATGTGCGGATATCAATTTCGAGTTATTTTGGAGTGATGGCCATAAGAGCTAATTTTAGATGAGTGGAAATGATTTTCATTGTTTCTGTTGAGGTTAGTGTGCCGAGGTATGGACAATTTTGAACTGGTGTAGGCTGATGAACCGTGAGTTTTCATCTTGATGTGCTCTGCACCAAGTCGAATAAGGAGATAATTTGCTTCATTCTTGTTTTATATTAAATACACAATGTCTTTGGCAGCAAGGTTTGTGTTTTGTTCATCTATTGGAGGAAATGATAGCTTTCGGCAGCTCTGATGAATTAATTATTTATGCTTGCTCTACATTTTGGTGGTTGTTAAAATGGACTGCGTTTCAATAATTTTGGAGGTAATCAAATATAGAGCCTTGTTCTCTGTTGGGGTTCAATGTAGCTATTTTTTTTTCATGGTATCAGGGAATTCTTTTTACGGAATCATACAGCTCTTGGAACCGAACCTTGACTAATCATTAGAATAATCAAAATATCGGATATAAGGATTTCAGCTTTTTTTGAAAAGTTGATGTTGTTATAAAGAAAATGAAGGGATTGTTCTTTTTCAATTGGTAAATGTTTTGAAGATAAAATGGAAAGAAAATCCAAATGGTGAATATTAGCCCCTCTAAATTTGCAGCATATCTGTTGTCTTACTTGTCCTAGCCATGATACGTTTGTAATTTTGCAGGAAGAGGTCCATAGTGGCAAATATATGTTTTGAGCATCTTGAGAAACTTTGGCCGAGTCAAGGGATTCGAGGCTGATGAGGGGTAGTCAACAGGTCAAACAGGCCTGTGTGTGAGGCACAGATTTAAGTAGGTTTTGACTTTACATCTGCTTTTGATGAAACGGACAGCTGACTGCATTGCTATAGCCCAAACGAAAGCCGTTGCTACACCGAACCTTAAAGAGAAGTCCATTGATTTCATGGGGACCTCCTCTGGAGCATCTTTTCAACAGCAGCAACAGCAAATGCCTCCGCCTCGGCAACAATCTAGGACTCCTGGCCTACAGACCTCTCTTTCCCTTGCATCATCTGAAGCCTGTGGATCAGCAGACCTGCGAGGGCCTATTTCCCATCCTGACAATGTGCGTGAGTCTCCCTCAGAGAGTGCAAGCTCACGGGAAACATGGCCTACGGAGCAGACACGAGTGGAGGTGGCAGCAGAGCATTCTCGTCACAAGAAGGAAATGGAGAGAGAGAAAGAAACAGAGGAAGAAAGTGAACGGCCAGAGCAGACAGTGGTACATAGAGTAGCCAATTCAGATCGGATCTTGCTTCGAGATGTAGCAGGGGGACGGCTTGATGATATTGCAGAGAGAATGCGTGAGCAGCCAGAGGAATTTCTGGAAGAGCTGAAAGCGGAGCTTCGGGTGATCCTTGAAGGCACAGGAGGTCTTCAACACAGGGAAGAATTTGCCATTTTGCAAAAGCTTGTACAAAGCAGGAGTGATCTTACACCCGAGTCTATGTCCAGGGCACACAAAGTTCAGTTAGAAGTATTTGTTGCTATAAAAACAGGGATTCAAGCGTTTTTGCATCCAGATATCAGTGTCACTCAAACGGTCCTCATTGAGATATTTTCCCACAAACGATGTAGAAATATAGCATGTCAGAGTCAACTTCCTGCGGATGACTGTAGCTGTGAAATTTGTAGCACCAAGAGTGGATTCTGTAGCCTTTGCATGTGTGTTATTTGCAGCAAATTTGACTTTGAAGTGAATACCTGCCGATGGGTGGGCTGTGATACTTGTTCCCACTGGACACACACAGATTGTGCAATCCGTGCTGGACAAATAAGCATGGGTACCAGTCTTAAGGGTGGTACAGGGTCATCTGAGATGCTTTTCAGGTGTAGGGCTTGTAAGAGGACATCGGAACTTTTAGGGTGGGTGAAGGATGTGTTTCAGCACTGTGCCCCTGATTGGGATAGAGAAGCCCTCATGAAGGAATTTGATTGTGTTCGGAGGATATTTCATGGAAGTGAGGATGCCAGGGGCAGAAAACTATTTTGGAAGTCTGAAGAATTATTGGAAAGTCTGAAGACTGGAGCTGCTGATGAGGCTACAGTTTGCAAAGTGATGCAACGTTTCTTTCAAGGTTTAGTTTCTCCCAACATGTGGCAACTTTTTTTTGTTATATAAATTCTTTTGATGCGCAATGTCCAGTTGGTAAGCTTACTTCGCCATCTAAATTCTCTATTTTCTTTCCTTGCATTTTGGCTTTGTCATGCTTATAGTCATGTAGCAAGTCTTAGGCATCTTGGCCCAACCGAAAGAGTTACAAAAGTACTGTTTAGAAATGTCAATCGAATTTACTATTTGTCTGTGTGGTTATAAGACAAGGTTGGCTGAACCTTGTTGTAAAACACCACCTTTTGAACTGAAATGCTAAGTATAAACTTCATTTTGAAAGAAATTGCACTTCACTGTGATATTTAGATTTCTTGAAGCTTGCTGTACTTTTACAAGCACGGGGATAACTTCTTTTGTGTGACTTCCTTCCCTCCAAATATTCATGCATGCCATTTGTGGGTTTTTTATAGATGCTAAGGATTTTATGCAGCAGGCTCTTGGATACAATGCATGGAGACTACGACGTGATGATCACCAATTACCACTTTCCTGCTTTGAAACACTCCCTCTTCTGATATGAAATATTTTGCATTACCATCAAAAGTTTTTATTTCTAGACTTGGATTTTGCAATATGCATTCACTTTTCAGGACGATAACAGATGAAGGACTCTTTGATTAGATTACCATCAAACATTAATTTACCAAGGCAAGAATTGCAATTTACTTGTATTGCTTTTATCATTAGTAATAATGGATTTGGTCTTGATTCATTTATTAGGCAGATAATAATAATATTTGCACCTAACCGCATTAAGCAAATTTGTATTTAGAAGAAGTACGAATATGCCAGAAACATTCTTGTTGTTGTTGCAATTTTTTAGGCTTTATCACTAGGGTAAAGAGAGTATGTAATAGTTTAAAATTTAAATAAGTAACTAAATTCTACCATATTCCTAGTTTGATGAATTGTGCAAAGCATTTTATGTTTGGTGTTAAGATTTGTCCTTCTACATTGTTGACATGTTGTAGAAGTCTGCAGAAGCATGCCATTACCATTCAAACTCTATTGGTTACTATGTTCATGTTGATCATAGAATTTATTGAAATCTGTCAAACTGTGGGGAGAAAGATACTATTACAACAAAATCTAACACCCCCATATGATGTAAAGTCTGAAGCATCAAGGGGTTAGTATTTCACAACTTAGGAAGGTGGCTGGCTTCCTATTGTCACTTCTCCGTTCTCTCTTGGTTGGTTCTTCTCCAACTTAAGGGGGTTATCTCTAAATAAGACTGCTCAGTCTAGGGTACCTCTAAATAAGACTGCTCAGTCTATGGAGTGGGGGCCCTTAGGTGATATAGGAAGATCGAGCCTTAAAAAAATGCGTGGTTGTTGTAGCATATGAAATGGGATGGAAATGGAAATAGGATAAGGACTACATGGGAAAATGAAGGATAAGCAAGGAATGAGACTACATAGGAAAATGAAGGATAAACAAGGAATGAAAAGGGATGGAAGAAAACTTGTGCCTATCAATCATGGGATAATGAGGCCATGAGATGTTACCAAATAGAGGGATTAAGTTTGTCATATCACCATTACTTAGATGAAGATGTTAAGTGGATAAAATAATTCTTTTTCCACCTCCAACCAACAATAGATAAACGGGTGTTTGCTATATTCTCCATTCTAATTATTTGTACTTAGGGAAAATCAACTAGTTTCTGACATTGATCGTTAGAGTACTTGCTTGAAATTTGTTAAAGTAAAGACCGAATTATAATTGCCAATTTTATAGTTGAGACAGGCATTAATTTTTCCCCAAGGAAAAATCATAATTTCCATTATAAATGAAAATTATATGCTGTAGGATCGTGCCAAAAAACATACAAACTGCTTCTGAAAATCCTTCCTATCATGAAGAGCATGACTGTGTTGGCAGATGGTCATCTAGCTATTTAAAACTGTTTTAGGCAGTTCTTAAATAATTGCGAGCTGATAATATTAAGTATAGAACTAAAGTCTGACTATAGCTGAAAACAAAAAACAAAAAATTGTGATCTTTGTAGTGTAAAGACTGAAATGATGATTATGGCTGAGCTTCCGCTGCCTCATCCTGAATGCCTTCCATGAAAGGCTGATGATAGTAAGCATAGTGAACATCATCTATCTGCTCAGAAATTTGCCAGATGCCCCTAGCCTGCGGCACTGCTTCCTTGGAAAATGCATCAGAAGTTTTGTTACGCTCTCTGTAAATGTGCTGGCAAGAAATGACATCAAAATTCCTTTTTAGCAATAAGACTTTTTCTAACAAAGGCCGCAGTGTGTGCATGTGACAATGAGATTGATGGTTGAACCAATTTATAACCACATGGGAGTCACCAAAAACCTGTGCCTGATGGCACCCTTTCTCTATGGCAAAAACAAGAAGAAGTTTTAAACTAAAGAGCTCTGCATAATTATTAGTACCATGACCCAGACCAAACTTGTGCTTTGAAGGAATGATTTTCAGATAGGTGGAGAACTGCCCCTCCTACAGATGCCCTCGCGAGAAGATCCATCAAAAATAGAACTAGGCATTAATAAAGTCACTTGGACTTAGGTTATTTTATGCTTTATTTCGCTTTAATGTGTTTTTTGGTCTATCACACATTCATAAAGTTAATTAACTCAACTACCTTGTAACTCTTTACATGGAAGCTTCCGTTTTCTAATTATCAATGCAATCGTGATTTTCTTTGTGTTCCTGAGGAACTTTTAACTCTTTAAAAGAAAGCTTACACTTTCTTATCATCAATGCAATCGTGGTTTCCTTTATATGTTCATGTTACCATTAAATGGTATTAGAGCTCAGCATTCTTTAAGTCGTATCAAGAGTCTCAGGATTTTGGAAGACAAGGTTTCCACTCTTGCAACTTCAACAGTCTGGGTGCCACAGAGTCTGTGCGACTAGGTTCTGTTGCCAACAGAGATGGATCAAGAGAGAGGCAATGTGACACATCAAAGAGGCAGAAGGGTTTCAGATTATTTGAAACCAGGTTGATTTTACTGAAGAGAAGGAAAAAAGGAGGAATTGAGCTGTAGAAAATCAGTTGACAATTTGAGTTGCCAAAACACAAATTAGATTTGTATAGAGTCTAGATGTGTTCTTCAGTAAAATTTCTGATTTGTTTTCAATTTAGACAATTTTGGAGCAAATTTATTCTATTCTTCCCTGTATTGATGCTCAAATTTGCAAATTGTTTGGGAGTAGATTTGTGTTTTTTCAGTTGTTTGAGAGCAGCATTGTGGTTTATTGCGCTGTATTTTGAGTAGATTCCGCAAAATCTGTTTATTTTTGGACAGATCTGAGTGTTTTTCAGTGATATGTTATTGCTACAACAATTGAGAGCCATTATTCCAGGATTGCATATTGAGGGAGGGATGAACACCTATTTTCTTTGTTTCAGTATATTTTTCTGCATTTTTGATTTGTATCTATGGTCTCTTTATCCAACTGCAACATCATGCTGGAAGGTAGCTAGAGGTTCTTTGGCAAGAAATACAATACTTGGAAGCCCACATATGTTGGCTATTTTTGAGTACAGGTGCTTGGATGCTATTGCCCTAGGTCTCTATACATGACTACAAGTTGAGGGTAAACACTAGAACAAGTTTGATGAGTGAGATGGAGAAAGAGTAGTGTTGCTTAAGTTTTCTATGATAGATGAAATGCTTCTTTAGGGTTTGACAGGGGATACTTAAGCATTTGGAGTTACATGAGACTCTGGACAAAGAATATGTTGTTTTTTATTATAATAAATGAGAGTGCATCATGATAAGAGCATTTACTCAAGATCAAGGGTTGTATTAATTAACAATTGTCCTCCATTGGTTGAGAGATGGAAGAGGAGGACATGGTGGTAATCATGCTAAAAAGTTTGCCACATGCTTATGAGTACTTTATTGAAACCCTGCGTATCACCACTACGATTGTTGACTTGAAGTTTGGTGAGCTATGCAGTACGTTCTTCTAACAAGACAGATGGAAAAAACAACTTGGTAGCAGTAGTGCGATAGAGGGTTTAGAATAGCCCATTGCAACCAATGTCAAGGGTAATGGCAAACGAAAACGATGAAAGTTCAAGGCAACAATGAAGGTGTAACCAACAACCTAAAGACCATCACTTGTTTCTACTTGGCAAGATGGGACATATGAAGAAGCATTGTAGAAAGAGGTTGGCTGATAAAAAATCCAACCAAGGAGTTTCTTAGGCTTTAGTAGAAGGCTCATGTTGTATATCATATAGAGGAGAAGGAGTTTACAATCTTAGCATTCTTGGCCATGAAGCGATTCGATTAACATGGGTCATGCGCTTGGTACATTGATTTAGGTGCATCATGATGCTGCACCGTTAGGAAGGACTTGCTGAGCCGAGAGTCTCATTCTACAACCTAGTGTGAAGGCAATGTGTAAGTATGTCCATGCTCAATTTGGAGTTGACAAGTGTCCCTCTTAAAATACAAATAAAATATTCTCTAAATAGAAAGGAAATGTGGGCTATAATCAACATAAATCAATGCACATTAAAATGGTTTTTTGGTTATTAATATGTTTTTAAGTATACGCCAATATTAATTCATACTAAAATATTTTATTCATAACTCACATTGGATATTTATTATATACAACATTAAAAATATTTTCTTTTAACATTTTTTTCTTCTATATATAGATATATATGAAGTTTTACCATTTGGTGTTTTGGGGTTCTAGGTTGGTATTTGCCCATGATATTTGAAACTTCATATATATATATATATATATATATCTATATAGAGAAAAATGTTAAAAGAAAATATTTTAATGTAATCTCTATAGCATTCAAAAATGCAATCTAAAAAATGAAAAATTACACTTTGTTTTGCACCTGAAAAAATTTGATCCCTCTCTGCTCATGTTAGATCTGTGCTCAAGATGGATCGATGCTGGTTCACATAGTACATTGCATGTTTGTTGAAGTATTCAATATCTTCGATGGTGGGCAATGTACATTGTAGTTGGCAAAGGGAATGTATAGATTTTCTTTAGGGAACAAATATTGACTTTTCTCATTGTGTATTATGTGTTGGGTATGGAGTTTAATCTACTTTTACTGAGTTATATTACAAGGCATTTCCCCCATCTAGATGTCAATTTTCACAATAAGAAAAGCTATATAGTTGACCAAGTGACCAAGAACACTATTGCTCTTGGTGTGGAGGATCGTGCACTGTTCATATTGGTTGATATTGGATATGCTAAGGAGCATGCATTTGCAGCCTGGAGTGCATCAAACATCACTACACTTGGCTTCTAAGTCACAAGACACGTCCTCTAAGGTCCCGTGTCCCGTATTTTATGTCGGACACGAAAACGGCCCTAATTTGCGTTGATCGGCTTTTTTGATACGTATCCGCTGATTTAAGGTGTGTGTGGAAATTGCGTAGTGTAGAGAAGCTGCAAAAGGTGAAATTTGTTGAAAGAAACTTGATAACAAAGGAGTCCTTTAACTAGTAAAGTTTGAGGACCTAATGAACAGCTACATTTGTTATTAGTAAAAGGCATTTCCTTATTTTTGTTGATAACTGTAATAACAAGATGTGGGTGTTTTTTTTCCGAAATTGAAGTCTAATGTGTATAATGAGTTTCAAAAGTTTAAAGCTTTAGTAGAAAAAGAGTCAGGTTGTCATTGTCACTCTTAGTTTGGATAATGGTGTGAATTATATTCCGTAGAACTTGATAATTGTTGTGTTAAACATGGAATTAAAATATAATGCACTACACAATACACTCCATAACATAATGGAGTGGTTGATAGGTGGAATCACACAATCACATAGATTGCTAGGTGTATGATGCAAAACATGTGTTTTTGAAATAGGTTTTGGGTTGAGGTAGTGTTCACACCTGTTGAATAGATCTTTGACAATGGTGTTGTAGAAGAAGACTGCAAAAGAAAAACATGGTTTGGGAGGAAGCCCAAAGTAAGTCATCAAAGGTCTTTGGTTCCATTGCTTATGCACGGATTCCGAATAAGAAGAGAGCCAATATAAACTTGAAGAGCAAGAAATTGATAGTCATAGGGTACAATTATAGTTATAAAGGCTACAAATTGGTTGATGTAAACACCAATTAGTTGAGCTTCAATAGGGATGTAGTAGTTGATGAGGAAGCTTGATTATTCTAGACTTCTTTAGAGATCAAAATCCTTAAACGATGACCTGCTGCGACTTAGGATTCGGGTTTCAAGCTTCAAACAATTCTACTTGAAGGAGGGAGGATTCTGAGCATGAGGAGTTTTTAGAATTTGATAAGTGGCCTAGATCACGGTGGTGGTTTTGATAGGGAAAGTTCCAAGAAAAGATCAATGTGGTGGCACAACACCATTGGAGATGCTTAGATAGATGAAGTGATTGAGGGATGATCATCTAGAAATGAGAGCGAGAAACCTAATTTGGTCAACTTTGCTCTAATGTTCAATGTTCAAGAAGTATATGAGCCATACATGTATGAGGAGGCAAAAGGGAGACTTGAATGGTAGAAGGCCATGGCAGCCAAACATGAAAGTTTGTTGAAAAATTAGAGTTGGGGTTTCATATCTCTTCCACCAAGGAAGAAGCATATTGGTTGCAAAGGGGTGTACAAGGTCATTTACAAGGAAAATGGTACTCCTGACAAGTACAAGGCACAATTGGTTGCAAAAGGGTTCTCTTAGAATGAGGGTAATGACTCTGAGGAGACCTTTGCTCCTACAACAATGATGAGCACTATCCAATTCGTTCCAGCCATGATAGTAGAGCTTGGCTGGAGGGTGCATTAGATAGATGTGAATAATGCCTTCGCCAATGGAAATTTGGAGGAAGAGGTCTACATGTATGAAGCATAATGGTTTTAGGTTCCAAGGAAGGAACATCTTGTTTTCTTAATTGAGAAGGCTTTATATGGCCTAAAGCAAACACCTTGGACATGGCACATTAAGATTGATTGGTACTTGGATGAATAGAGGTTCCAGTGGAGTTTATCATGTTCCAATCAATGTATATGCTAAAAAGCACTAGTATTGATATCATTCTATTGGTCATTTATGTAGATTATATCATTAGTAAAAGTAGCGAGGCAAGTGCCATTGAACAAATTAAATCTAATGTGTAAAGATTTTAACATGATTGATTTAGGCCTTCTACAACACTAAGTAGGTGTAGAAGTTTCTCAAATAGGTAGTAGCATTATTGTCTCATAAACAAAATATTATAGGAGTTTGTTTGTTAGCTTTAGAGTTACAGATAGAAACACCTTGCTCCACCTATGGAAAGGTTGAAGCTTTTACATAAGAACAACTTCAAGGCAATTAATGAGTTAGTGTATAGGTGGCTAGTGGGGAGCTTGATATATCTTATAGCCACTAGGCATGATTTGAGTTATTTTGTGAGATTTGTTTCTAGATTTATGATAACATTGAAGGTAGAGCATTGAATTGTAGTAGAGAGAGTGCTGAGATATGTTAAAAGGAAACTTGACTTTGGCATTTTGTACAACAAAAGCAATGACTGTAGATTGTGTGGTTTGACATTTTCAAATTGGGAAGATTGTAAGGATGATAAAAATCAACATTTGGATATATTTTTAACCTTCACATTGATCTACCCCTAAATAAAATACGTAGGCTCTCATATTTAAATTAAACAAGAAAATTTCTATATAATTTCAAAACAACAAAAGCATTAAACCTTACTCTATAATTGAAAGTTGTACCTCATGTCTTCATTATTCATTAATATTGATAGTACAAGAAAGTCACATGAAGCTTCAAATCCTAAACTCCAATACTTAATCACTTCCTTAACTTCTAAATCTCCATTTGCCAATTAAAAATGAAATGGAGAGAAACTCCTCTTAAAAATACATTATCTTCCTAACTAACTTCATGACAAGTTAAAGAAATAATAAACAAATGGTGTAGTTAGATCTTGTTGACCATGTTAAGTATATAGTGTGGTCACCACTCTCCTCCAAGGGAGGTTGCTCTCATAAAAAAACAAGAAGTAACATGAAACAAAATATTCAAGAGAGGGCGCATCCTCCAAAAATAGACATTATACCAAGTCAAAATCTAAATGGGTCCGCATAGAATGTGCCCTCCAAGGTGCACGAGTGAGAAAATTATACACTAATCATCCTAGGAGCTCCACAACCATCTCCAAGAAGACAATTCCAAGGAGGCGCGCGAATCATGGTTTTGAACATGCCAAAACCCCATGAAATGTAAAATATATACGTCCATGAATAGCATGAAGTGTCTTTATGAGTGCACCCTCCTAGAATATGCTCCAAATATAATAAGAAGACCAAGTAAGTGCATGCATTGTGCCATATGTCGCCTTTCAAGAGCAATTTGCTCTTCATGTAAACGTACTTTTTAACTAGCTCAAGTAAAATAATATATGTGCCAAATAAAAGAGGTCAGGGCACTCTCCAATAAAGGTCAAAAGATGACAAGTGGTTCAAATATCCATGCAATATATATGAGGGGGCTCATAGGAGCGCCCTAGGAGAATGTGTCGTCCTTGAACAAATAAAAAAAAGCTCGAATGCCTTGAAAATTGCTATAGAGGGGAGTGGTCCACCAAAAACCCTAGGTTGCCTCCAACTGTGAGGTAGGGTGCTCAAGCTATTAACCTCCAGTAAAATAAAATTGATTAAATTTACCATTATATGGTTAAATCAAACTCAACATAGATGCTCAAAGGTTTATACTATAATTAAACCACAATTCAACCAACCAATAGTCACTAACTCATTAATCAACATGGAACATGCGTGCCAATGAGGGGGTTTACTCCAACAAGTGTTGTACCATGGAAATAATATATCTTCTAGCAAAAACCACCATGATGACAACATAATGACAAAATAGATTATCCACCTAAGTTTGAACCTAGGATGCACTACTAATGGCTTATAGTAGGATAAAACCATGTCAAACCTTAGGAAAAGGCTTGATCATTAGAGATGTATGTAGTGCACTACTCCACTCTAATGTAAATTTAGGAAGTACATCCACAGGGTAAGTCACTAGAGATGCCTCCCCCTCGTGTGGCGAATCCTTTGTGTTGGACACGACATGTGGGTGATGTGTTTGACATGAATTTGACTCGTGTTGGACACGAGCCTTACTAGTGTCTTGAAATTTGGACATGTGTCCTATGAACAAAATATCCTGAAATCGATTTATTACCTCATTCTCATGTAACTAAGTCACAATTTTGGAGCTCTCAAAGGTCTTGGAGTGTAGCTAAGGGCATCAAGCAATGTTAGAAGGGATTGCAAGTTTTGGGAAGTGGATTTGCCCATGCCTTACTAATGCTATTAATGGTAATGTTAAATTCTTAAAGTAAAAGTGACATTCTCTTTTATATTTCATTTTCATCATTTTGCTTAAATTTTTTATCATTACCATGAAATGACTTAGGATGTTTGAAATCGGTTTCGTTCTCATTGGATTTCATATGGAGAAAGTAGATTTTTCGATCCTACTCAAAATCTAGCAGACTTACAGTTTTCAGGATTTCAAGATTGGGGGGATTACAACCGTTTCCATTGGGGTTTCTCATGTATGAGGGTATGGAACTAGCATTTAATTAAGAAGACCAAGCTTTCTACGTATGTCGATGTTCATGGCATTGATTGTTGAACTCCTTTGTCATGACCGTATTAGAAATGCACTCATCACTCAAATAGAATCTTGATTTGACATGTTAAGCTTTTTCTATCTTATTTTAATGCTTAGAGGGTAGTATTGATGATGAGGATGCCAATGTAGGAAATGATTTTGATGATATATAGTACTAGTTATTTGTTGTAGCATGATTTTTTTGTATTATACAGGCCATTTAGGGCCTCTTTGTTGATGTATTTTTGGTTCAAAGATGGATTGCATTTGCACTCAATGCTATTTTGGTTATATGCATTAGTTGTGTAATTGAATTTGTATCATCATCATGTAATGTTTTATATATTTCATATATTATGTGTAATTCACTAATTTTTTTTTATATTTTTAATATATATTATATAATGTGTCCTCTGTGTCAAAGTTCGGGG
The DNA here is from genome assembly GCA_000404065.3 of Pinus taeda. Lineage (NCBI taxonomy): Eukaryota > Viridiplantae > Streptophyta > Pinopsida > Pinales > Pinaceae > Pinus > Pinus taeda. Next base: position 93,550 of record APFE030236050.1, read on the forward strand.
GGTTTCCATGTCATGTGTCAGACACTCGTATTTTTGTGTCCTGTGTCCTCATGTTAGGTGACTTAGTCCACAAGGGTAAAACACATTCCACCCAGGTGTTATCTAGCAAATGTTACAAATGCTAAGTTAAATCGCTTAAGGAAATCTTGCCAAGGCAAAGTGCACTAACACAACACATCAACATCAGAAGAATGGGATAATAGAAGTGCTAACCCATCCAATCATGTATGTCCTCACCACACGTCCATCACAAGAGAACCATGTAGAACACCCACTCCTAGTGACACCAATAATACAACATCCTCATGCAAAAGTCATTAGGAAACTTCAACAATATCACGAAACATCTACCTCCTAACACCATCTTCCAACCCCTTGGGAGTGGGGAATAGAAATCCAAGAACAAGATGTAGCACATCCATGATAATCAGTTACACCAAACCATGACATGGTGACATAGCGTGCTCCATAACCTGTAAATATGCAACTAGTAAGAAGACCACCGAACTAGTAAGCATAATCATCCAACCAAGGGGAAGTGAGACTCTCCCTAACTGAAGGCTCTAATGCCAAGAAGCTAAGAAGCACAATAAAGATGTATCCTGCCCAAGTCAATCCAAAAGCTCCAAGGAACCAACATTGAATCTCGATCAATGTGATGAAAATCATGATGTGGAACCTCATGCTATGGAACCTCATGCTATATGAGGTGTAACAGATACCATTTTGTAGCTTTATGTCATTAAGTTAGTGCTGAAGTTCTCATATAACAATTCTTATTCTCTACTTGAGACTAATACTGTTTATCTAAAGCCTCTTCACACTCTTCATACAGTTTGATAAGCCACTATGGTGACATTGCAATAATATTTTGGTATTTTAGATCTATATAATGTCTAGTAACCTAAGAGAAACTATGCAGCTGAATTATAATAATTTTGATACCAGAAATGAATGTAAACCTAACACCTTAATTGACATCCTTTAGTAGAATGTTGCTTGCAAGTGTGGTATGCTATTGTTCAGCTTCTATGGTGTCTCATTTTTACTATCATGGTTCCATAGGATATTTACTTGAACCATGGTATGCACTCATAATATTGTGGTTTTACAATTGAAAATAGACTAGTCATCAGAATGCTTCCCTTCATGCTCCACCTAAATATAAACCTACTGAGCACACGATTATGAGCTTTGGCAAATAGGGTTGAAATATACACATTTAGGTTAGGTGGCATGCAAGTATATCACTACACTAACTACATCAGTGCCCTAATGGTATAAATATAGAAAACATTTTTAGACTATGCTCTTAATTTTTGATAATGTCATTTTTCGTTAAAACATTGTCACCTTTTTGTAAATTTTATTCACTAGAAGGCCATGTAGCTCATAGGGTTGTGATGAGAATTAGTTTTGTGAATATTTATTATATTTTAATTTTTGTTAATTTTAGTTAACAATGGTATGTTTTATGTATGCTGGGCACAATTTACTTCAATGTTCCTTTAGTAGCCCAATAGCAATTTCCAATTTCTAATTTCCAATAGCAATCACAATAATCACATTGACAGTAAAGATGATAGAACATAAAATAAACTGCAGAAGACAAGCCAAGACAAGAGGACACCAGATTTGGTGGATGCCAGGGGAAAACCGAAAACCCCAATGTGGGAAAACTGTTTGATCAATTTTTCTTATTGTTAAATCAAAAGTTCAGCAGAGAGAGAGAGTACAAAAGTCAAATAGACTTGCCCAATACAAAGTCTAAACAGCCCTGTAAATTTCTGCAGTCAACTGCAGTCAAACTTCAGCCCTAACTAGAAAGTCAATGCTGGTCAAAACAGCAGCAATTCTTTTTTGAAGCAGCTCGGCCTTCTTTGGTCAAACACAGCCTGATCAGGAGGTCAGTGTCAGCCCAAAACAGCTCGGTCAAAGACTGCTGTAATTTTCTGTGGTCAAATAGCAGTCAGCCCTGAAGTCAGCGCAGGTCAACCAGCCCAGAAATCCTTGGTTTTTGTGCCCAGCAATGCGACCTGGAAAAATCTAATCTTTGACCCAAAAATCAAAGTCAAACTCGGTAAAAAATGCCTTGGTCAATGCTGGTAATTCGGCCTGTAATTTTTGCCCAGAAGATCTGTCCTCCTAGCTGAATGCGTGAGAAAGAGAGAGGGGGCTGCCCAAGAGCTGTACGAATCAATCTGATGAAGAGAGAGAGAAGAATGTGAGTGATTGATTTCCAAATGAGATGTGAGGTCTCTTGTATTTATACAATTCGTTGTGGGTGAAGAGACACATCCATTGGGCTTCTTAAGCCTACATAATGATGAAACCAACCTGATCAATTTGCACGTGTGGGCATAAATTCAAAATCACACTTCTGCTTGTCCGAATGAGATGATCTTTGTATCAATATTGGACCTCTCGAAAAGAGGAATCCAATGCAATTCATCATCTCCATCAAATGAGCAGTCCCAAAGTGGAATTTGGCCCTAGTTGCCAATTTTAACATTTTTCTATTTTGTATTTTAGCCCATCTCTTTGAGGTGACTTGGTCTAAATTGATTAGTCATGCACTTTTTTGTATTAATTAGAGACTTGGTCAACTTCGAACTTTTTCCATACAATTTTGTACGTCATGTGTACAATTTCAAAAATCTTTGTTCATAATATTTGTTCATACTTACAACTTTGCAAAGTTGCATGCTATCTCTCTTGTGTTTTCTTTTATACTTTACTGAGTCTTTTTTAGGTGACTTGGTCTAAATTGATCACTCATACACTTTATTGTATTAATTGACAACTTGGTCAACTCTAAACATTCTTTCAACAATTTTGTACGTTATGTGAACAATTTCAACAATCTTCGTTCATACTTGCATCCGGCCCTCTTGTGTTGTCTTTTGTGTGAGTACTTTTCTTGTATCGTACTCATATCAATTGATACCGGAGCCTAAAGATTAGGGATTTTCAAGAGCTTTCACCTTTCCAGTCTCCTTTAGGACTTTCTTTCTACTTGCAATATTTTGTTAGTCTCTCCAAGTTGTGGGGACTATGTTTATGAATTATAAGACAAAATTATTCCCATGGGGGATCTAAGCATGAAAAGCTTTTAAACTGTGAAGTGGCAAATTGCATTTTTCTATCAGTTTTGATTCTTCTTTAATTTTAATTTTTGATTGTAACTTGTGAACCACTATATTGGGTGCAAAATCAGATTTGTTCCCACATCTTTGAAGTTATGTGGTTCCCTGTAAAGCTTCAGAATTGGGAGACTATTAGGATCCAACCTTGCCCAAGTCTTGGTTGAATAAATGCATGAGCTGGAAACCCTTGTTACTCAGCACTACCAGTTGGCCTGACAACAATAAGAGTTATGGGTTGAAAAAATGATGAATTGGTGAGTATGTTCAATGATTCATGACTTATTAACACTATGCCCAATGAAAACCTCATCCTAAATGCATTATTCACAAAGCAGTTCCTATTATTTGATAGACTTGTAAGTTGGATGTTAAACTTTGGTGCCTAAATTTGATGTGGCTCTTAAGAGTGACAAAATCGATTTTTGAATACTCTGCATTGAAGCTTATTTCAAAACCTTGTAGGAATTGATAGAGACAAAATTTTGTTCATTGAAGTTCACATGGAGGACTAGGGCCCTTACATGGTGGTAGATCGACACACAAAATTTGGGAGCCGACAAACCAACCCCCAAGTTCCAACCAGCACTTGGGCAGACTCAAGGATGTTGTCTATAAGAGGTTCTACCCAATGGGGTGCAAGGATGCTTTGTGGTCAAGTGGTTACAACTCGTGACAAATCTTGGGTGATTTCATGCAATAGTGTATTGACGTTTTCAAATAGAATGCCCGTCAAGATCAAGGTAGGAGATTTTGAAGGGACATTTATTGTGAAGTTCATTTCTGGGTTATTCTTGCATTTAAAAAAGCAATTGGAACTATTCTATGTTACTGCCTTGAAGCATGCCTTCTAGCTTGCTTCCAAAATAGATGTTAAATTGCCGTAAACCAATATTATCAGTCAACAAATGTCTGTTTTCTCTTCTGAACCCTTTACCGCTTCCAAGGGTGAACTGAATACTAGTGGACAAAACTTGGAGTCTTCTTGTGCGATCCCTTTTGTTAGGACAGAAAACAGGAGGAACCCTCACCACAAAAAGTATGGGCATTTAAATTACGAGTGCAAGGTTTTCTAGGGAAAGATCACTGAGAAGGCTCAATCATTTCTCAGTGAATAACACCAACTCTCTAGTGACATAGATGTAGTGTTGATGGCCACAAATTACAGAACAATGATGAAGAGGCTTTGTTCACTCAAAACTGCCAGATCAAAGGTTGGTCAGTGTCCATCATCATGAACACTAGTAGTGAAAACATTCTGGTATCCCAAGAGTTGATTGTAGACCTAAAGATACAAACAACACCTTGTCCTATGTCATATTTGCTAGGGTGGGTTGAGGAGTGCAGACAACCTGGTCTTATCACTTGGAAGTGTTCCATCACTTTTGTTGTTGGATTTCTTTGTGGAATAACAGAGTTTAATGTCACTTCTCTTATTGGTTCTAACTTGATCCAGGGTAGGCCATATCATTCTGCCAGACATGCACAATATTATGGCTACTTCAACACTGATCGTTAACCTCTTCTGATTTTGGATTCAAAAGACACTAAAAATGGGTTTTGCACATCCCTGCCAAGTTTCTTTCCATTCTAGGCTATAGATGTGCCACCTTATGGGGATTGAAACTCCCAATATCCTATGGGCTTTAGTCCAGTAATAGAGTCCATCTAGCAGTCTACCTTGGTTAACCAGACACTCTTCCTTGACTATGCAGTCCACAATGGCATTCTTTACAAGCCCAACCACAACATGTTTGCCAGGGAATGATATGTGCACTGTCCGACTACTTAAGCAATGATGACTCAGCAACTTTGGTAAAAAAACTATTTTATACCTCTTCTGTTTTTAGATTCACAAGACACTAAAAATGGGCTTTGTACATCCCTGCTAAGGTTCTTTCCATTTTAGGCTTTGGATTTGCCGTCTATGGGGATTGAAAATCCCAGTATTTTACGGGATTTATTCCAGTGATAGAGTCCATCCAGAAGTCTACCATGGTTAACTAGACACTCTTCCTAGACTACACAGTCCACAGTGGCATTCTTTACAAGCTGAATCAGATGAGTGTTTTAGATGGATCATCTTGATTATTATCTTCTTATCAAGATTGTGCCCTCATCTTATCAAGGGATTTTTGGTGTGCATAATACTCTCTTGCATTTGCAGAGGTATTTCTGTTGGCTTTTCATGTGGAAACAAGTGGAAAATTACATCCAAAAATGTTGACATTGAGGCTATGAGAGTTTTAACTTTTCATAGCATTCAACAAAACTATTGTTGCATCTACAACTGCAGTACTTCTCTTCCAATGTGTTTGGAACCATTTTGGATTACCACTGACCATCATTTTTTATTATGAATCCAGATTTCAGTCACTTTTGGAAATCTTTGGGAAGCTCTTAGGTTGTTAGCTTTTGTTTTCCACTCCATTTCAACGGTAGACTGATGGTCAAATCAAGGCAGTGAACAAAACCTTGGTTCATCCTCCTTACATCTACCACTAGCAGAAGAAAGAGTGGAATTATGACTTGCATATTTTGCAGCGCAACTACAACAAAAGCTTAAAGCACTCATGTCTGTAACAAACTTTCTCATTAGCAGAACAGATAGTGGGATCAGTAGTTGGATAATTTTGCAGCACAACAACTATGCAGCCACTTATGCCTCTACAGGATACTCTCCTTTTGCATGTTTTGTCTTTTTCAGTCTTGCTCTTTGTGAGGTTCAAGTTGTTGTCCCAGTTCCAACCACATCCTGCCATCAGAATGAGTTAGTCACATATTTTTTTTTTGGTTTTCTTTTAATTATTTTATATTAATTTTCACGTAGAACTTGGCCACGATCCATAGCGAGGTTCATGCATCCTTCATTGGACACAGGCTATGTATAATATACTTCATAATTGGCATTGAGTTGCTCTACCTTTTCAGGTTTGTGACTGAGTTATGCTGCATTTGAATAAGCACCAATATAAAAAATGAGCAGCGTCAGAAGCTCAAGTCCATTCAGTGCGGTATATATGTCATCATACAGTAAATGGGTCCTAATGCCTTCAAGTTGTATCTCCCACCTCAGCTTGGCATCGGTGGTGTAGTGAATGTTAACAGGTTGAAGTTGTATGAACCACCTCACTCGGAGGAACCTGTTCCAAATTCCAATTGCACATTGGCAGGACACACAATTCTAGATTTTCAATGTGCTCTATATAAAGATACACCTGTTGATGCCCACACCATACCTACTGGGTGTTGTCAAATCACCACTTACTTGGTGGGCTGCAAAGACAGTTTGGCCACTCAAGCCAAGTGGGTTTACTAATCAGCATTTGAGCATTACTTTCCTCATCTTCAGCAGAATTTGAGGACAGCATCTTCTTGGTAGGAATAAATTGGTGAGACTTAGTCTAGCAAACATGTATTGTGTGTGATTTTTTATACTTTGTACTTGATCCTTATCTCTTTTGGGTGACTGAATCTTAATTGATTGCTCACCCACTTTATTGTATTTTATTAAAGATTTGGTGAACTCTGATTGCTTTCCTCACAAATTTGTATACGACATAAACACAAAGGAGTGTACAGCATGGGCATATTTCCAGCAATCTTCTCTCATGCTTGCGTACTAGCTCTCTTGCGTTTTTTTACTGTGCAGGTGTCTTTCTTCTATTGCTGATATTGTGCTCAGATCAGGGTGGGTGGAAGTAACTTGTAGGTTTTAGTATACTACACATGAAATTAGGATTTTGACCTGAGAAGATTACTCATCCCTACTTTGAACAATGTGGTATATAACTAATAGGCTATGCAACAACAAGAAGCATGAAGTCTGATGAGTTTTGTCAAAGTAATATCCATAGACAACAGTGAATGCTTATAGATGCACATATCTTAAATCAAGTTGCTCCAACTCCAGTGTCACTTCCTCTAATGCCGTTGTGAGAGATATTGAACCCCAAAGCTAATGCCAAACACATTCCTTTTTATGGTCGTGATTTCTTCTATTGTGTTTACCCTTGTGCTTAGTCCTTTTTGGAATCTGAGGTGGGGCTGTGGATAAGGTGTTAACTCAGCTTTACCATTTAGTAAAACCTCTATTTGAACCACTTAGTCACAGAACAATTACCTGAGGCTCAAAAGGACAGATTGATTTTTACCCTGGTGAGAAAAGATATATCCTTTGCAGATTCACATTGGACACTTCTTTGAAATTGGGAACACATGTACTTTCTGTTCTTAATACTTATATTAGATAAAATTGAATAAACTGTACATTTATTTTGGGACTGTCCTGCAAACAAAGGGTAACTTCATCCCAGAAGGTTTGTCAGAATATGCTAATAACTGTTGGTACTAGGAATTTGCCTTGTTAACTAGTTTCTGTTTATGATTAGCAATAGAGATTTATGCAGGACATAATTTCCTGTATGTATATCCCCCTAGGTTGATTTCTACAGGTGAATGTTTTTGGATACTTGGACAATAAGAAACATGCCACCTTCCTGCAATTTCTTGTATGTACTTTTTTTAAAAGCAGTTGAGGGGTTTATATGGTTTTGTTGATCATGTAATCATTCTTCCAGGGTGGACCTGGGAATCTTCTTTCTGATGTCTTTCACTGTTTTGGTCTGAAACTGATTAAATCTATCTAGATATTGTTCAGAGCTATGAGGAAAAATTACAAATGCCCTTGGTACCATGGCTCTATAGAAAGGAAAAATATACACTGACCAATTTCACATGAGATAACTCCCTTTCATGTAAATACTAAATACTAGTCAATTTTGCTAATTAGATTTAAACAATTCCCTGATACCATCTATATGTACTTGTGTTGCCAAGGTTACATCCCCGTGATGATGTGATGTTGTGTCTTGCCATTGTGGGGAGACATATCTCCATCTCTCCTATGCCCAGGTGTGGCATGATGTCCTTGGAGAATCTCGAGGGATGCCCCCCCTTAAAATAATCTGAAATTTGTATGGTTTAATCCCATGCCCAGTTTTTGTTTTCTAAGATTTGATTTGTGTTCTCCATGCCAAACAACCTGATTTAACGTCTGATTTACATGTTCTATTCCCCATGATCTGTTATGTGAATCCATCCAGTAAGCTAACCTAAGCACCTGACCTCCATATTTCATGCCTCTCTAGCTTATATGGAGGTTTAATCTGTCTATTTTATGTCCAATAGCCATACAGAGGTTGGATATGTGTTTTCTTTTGCCTGGTAAACCGTTACAGAGACCTGACCGTTGTGTCTAATGCCCAAATATACTTGTGAACACCAGCGAACGTTCCTGAATATTTGTACTTCCCACAACTCTGTACCCTTGCCCTGTGTTTTGGCACAACCATATAAATTGCAATGTGCTGCTACTGCTGCCCAATGGTACAGAATTTGTTGTACAGTTTGGATCACAGTGGCTCATGTTTTAGCACTAGTAAATTTTCCTTTTTTTATTAGCTTTTTTCAATATTTATATGATTTATATGATTTTAATATTTTATATTTTGCATACACGTGTGTTATGTTGTCTCGTGCATCCCCACTCTCCCTAATTTCAAAAATGACAATCCCTGTTCCTGCATCCATGAACCTTAATTACTTAGATATATTTGGAATTGGTCATTTAGATGACATATTAAGTGGTTGTCAGGAAAAACAGCAGAAAGCTTTTGATTACTTCTGCCCTTTTCAGTTTCATTTGTTAACAGGCAAAGTAGGCCTATGCCCTGCATGAGATTGGTATATTGGGACATGTACTGAGAGGATTAAAACAACTGCGGTTACAATCTTGGATCAAACTTTGGGGCTCCAGCTACTGAACTCCAAATAACAAGAATGGATACAAGTGGTTATTCTCAAAAAAAATATCATCATGCTAAGAAATATGATCAGGTAACTGCAACTCATATATAGCATCTTGCAGTGTTGCTGGTTTTCAATGAGAGGGCACCATGCCTCAATAATGCTAATTTTTCAGTTCTTTACTAGACTATTATAGTATGCAGAGGAAACTTAACAGTAGTTGAAAGTGAAGAATTACTAAGGTGTGACTATCATTTCCTCAGGAATCTATAAGAGTAATAATAATTTTATTAGGTCAGGTCAGCGCAGACTAGCTTCCTTAAATAAGTCTATGATAATCAAATCAGTGCCAAGTGGATATCTAGTGTGCTGAGTATCATGAAGCAAAGTTAGAAATTGCTTGCACGGCTTATATGACATTAGGATTTATTTGGTGAATCTTCTTGTACACTATTATGCAGCATTCTTTGCCATTCTATGATGACCTCAAATTGTTGGGGTATATCAGTAAGATTTTAGAACTTCATTGTGAAATTTTAACATAAGATTACCTTAGCTGACCAAGAAGTCAAACCTATTTATCGAGGAATTGGCCAACTTGGTCCCTAGATTAGATGAAGTCAAGTTTGTGATAAATAAATTAGATTCACATTTACTTCAGCTGACAGTTTTAGAAGTCGAGGAAGAATTTTATGTGATTGAAAGGGCACTTTTCACTTTGGCTGAGATGTTCCCGTAGTGCTTACCTCAGTTCTCACCTTTTGTATCATACTATAGTAGATTACTTGTGCACATTACTTTCGACTTCTGTCACATACTAACAACTAACAAGTGAAATTGCCCCCTTCCGCTGATCAGCATGAAAATATTTCTAGTTGGAATTTTGAAAACTTAAATCAAATAGACTGTGCAGGTATAATGGATAATGATGAATTTTGGAAAAAACGAAGATTAAAATCAATTTTAAGTATGATCTGTTGCAATGAAACAGCTTTTGATAAAGTTAGTCTGAATTTTTATTAAAATAATTTGAAGTATGAACCTATGCTATTTAAGTTGTCTTTACGAGTCTCCTTTTTGCATAATATATGACTTCCATGAGCAGAATATTGGGCATCATACTCGTGCAACAAGTTCCTTATATTTTTGATGGTGCTTTGAAGTCTCAGAATGTTGTAGTAGCCTTGGTGGCCTACTGAATCTTATCATATTTATAATTTCCAAGTACTGGGTTGGAGTGAATCAGAGGTTAGCTCTGTAATTTTGGTTGATATGATTTTCAGCCCACTTCCTAAATCCCGTAGTATTTATGATTTTCTAGTACCGGATTGGAGTGAAGCAAAGATGAACCCTGTAATGTTGGTGGATGTGATTTGAAGCCCTAACTGATGTAGCTATTTTTCTTCATGCTATCTTGCTTCCGTAGCTAAACAGTTGCACTGCCTTCAGGCATTGATGCTTATAAATTGGTGATCGGAATTGGACCAAGTGAAGTTTTCCTTTATTCATCTTGAAAAGTGTGTAAGCCTGGCTAATCTGGCAAAAAATGTGATCTGGGCTGTTAGTACTGACATATCATTTTCAAACTTTCACTTGCATATTGTCTTTATGAATATATCGTTTTTGCATAATACATGACTTCCATGAGCACAATATTGGGCATCATACTCATTCAACAAGTTCTTTGTTGGCAGTGCTTTGAAGTGTCTATTTCATTGTAGCCTTGGTGGCTTAATTATATCGCATTTATAATTTTCCAGTACTGGGTTGGAGTGAATCAGAGGTGAACTCTGTAATGTTGATTAATGCGATTTTTCAATCCTTTTCCTTAATCCTATTTTATTTATGATTTTCTAGTAATGTTGGTGAATATTATTTGAAGCCCTAACCAACTTATCTATATGACTTCTTGCTATCTTGCTTCCCGCAGCTTAGCAGTGCACTGCCTTAAGGCATTGATAGGGCATTTATACTTATAAGGTGGTGATGATTGGCATTGAAACAAGTGAAGTTTTCTTTTATAATCATGAAATGTGTGTACTTCGGGCTAACTGGCAAAAAATGTTGTCTGGGCTGTTAGTACAGACATTATATCAACTGTGAAACTTTCTCTTGCATATTTTCCACTTGTGGGCATGGTTCATTGGAGGAACCGACAGTTCTTTAATATTTTTTTGTGTTTTGGATGCAGAGTTAGAGACAGAGGTGGCTAAAAATGTTGAGGGGGAAGAGAGAAGGGTGGTAGCACCTCAAGAAGCTTGCAATCGTATTGCAGATGTGGTGCAGGAAGTTGTAAGGAAGATGGAAGCTGTTGCAGAGGAGAAAGCTCGTGTTTTCAAAAAGGCACGTCTTACATTAGATATGTGCGATAGGGAACTTGAAGACAAAAGCAGAGAGCTTGCAGAGTTGCAATTTGAGAGGCAACGTAAGAAGCAACAGATAGAGGAACTGGAGGCTATTGTTCGATTAAAACAGGCTGAGGCAGATATGTTCCAACTCAAGGCTGATGAAGCTAGACGAGAGGCAGACAGACTGCAGCGCATTGCGCTTGCAAAATCAGAAAAAGCAGAGGAGGAATATGCTAGCAGATACCTGAAATTACGACTAAATGAGGCTGAAGCAGAGAGAAGATATCTATTTGAAAAAATTCAACTTCAGGAGCATTCACGATCACAGCCAGACCCCTCCCAAATGCTCATGCTGTGCAAGATACAAGATTTGCTCAAAACTGTATACAATGTTCCCAAGACAGAACCACAGAGTCAAACAGATCATTCTGGATCCATTGCTTATAGCAAGGAGTGATCTCTGGTGAAATGTTTATTAGAAAGGACATTTTAGTGGGATCTTGATAAGCGGGATCTCTGTAAAGTCCCTTTTCAGAGTTGCCCAGTATTTTGAATGGAAGTTGGAACAGTATGTATCTTACACGTTAAAAAAACATTTATTAATGATATTATGATGTAAACCGAAATCTATTATTAGATACCAATGTGGGATCTATAACCTTACTTGTGACTGTAACTTCACTTTTGGCATCTCTAAGTTCCACATTGTTGAATTATAGAATGCATATAATCTTTGGCATACTAAGAAAGTTGTTGCTACCATTTGAATACAGGAACTGGAGATTTACAATTATATACAGTCCAGACATTTTTAGGGAGCTTTTACTTAAAATAGAACGTAGAACAAACTATTGAGAGTCTAGCATGAGCTCTAAGAGCCTTTGTACAGCATTGTTGGATAAATATAACAGCTTGCCGCGATCTAAGTGGGTGAACATAATTTTAAGCAGAAATATAGTTTTCTGGCCCTTGTTCTTTTCGTTGATCATGATTGTAAGTTGCCTGGACCTATATATTGCGTATTGTCTTTGTGCCGAGAAATCTGTTTTCCAAATTTCAGAGATGCGATGGCAATATGCTGTATATGACTGATATGTAATAGTGTATGTTATGCTGTATATGACTGATGTGTAATAGTGTATGTACAATCATTGTACAATGTACCGGTGCTGTTTATGTTTGCTTTTGTTTCTTTCTGGGATAAGTGAAAACGGATATTTCATATCGTCGGTGCTTTTTATGTTTGCTTTTGTTTCTTTCTGGAATAAGTGAAAATGGATATTTCATATCATCATTTGTTACTGCTGTAGTTTAAATCTTCCACATTTTGACTTTTTATATATATATATAAAGTTTATCAATTTTGCAAAGGTAGAGATTTTTTGGAATTATAAATTTGAATGATGAAATTTAGATTTTTTTTTGGCATTGATTTTTTTTAATGCATTCAAAACACATTTTAAATCACAAAAACTCACTATCTCATAAAAGAATTTATTTGTTAAATTCTAACCAAAAAAATATTCCCAAAACATAAAAAAGTGAAAACTGTAACTTTATTACTTTATATTACTTTAATGTACAAGTATTTTTATCAGTGTCTACTAAAGTTGTGTTCGTATAATTTAGGAGTAGTATTGTACCTGCATTGCATGTGATGAATACAATTAACTTAACATGCATAAATGATGAGGATGGGGAGCTAGTATGGATTCGAGTATGAATGGCCTTGCAAATGTATTTAAAAGGTACCAGTTGTGTTTAAGGTGTTTGGAAGTTCATCATTTCAATGAAAGGTGTTTGGAAGTTCATCATTTCAATGAAAACAGGATGGATGGGTAACTAGTATGGATTTAAGTATGAATGGCCTTGCAAATGTATTTAAAAGTTGTGTTTAAGGTGTTTGGAATTTTGAAATATTTTCAATGAAAACAGCACAGCATAGCTAAAACCTTTGACAAAAGTCTCGATGTATGAAAGAAAGGTTGGTTTATTTATTCTTTTAATATATATATTTTCTTATATATATATATTCAATGGGTTGGGAGAGTAATTGAAAATGAAGAGGTTAGTATCGGAACGTTTTTTTTTTTTTTTTTTTTCCTTCTGATACAGCAAATCAAAATATTTATTTATTTATGTATTTTTTAATACTATAGTGAATAGATGAATTTATTTATTTATTTATATTTTTTTTAATACTATAGTGAATTGGTAAGTTATTTTGTAATTTGGGTGAGGTCTATGATCAAGTGTAGCGGTTGCCACTATAACAGTAAGGGTATATCCAATAGCCAATAAGTAAGATACCCCAGTTATTTATGATTTAGCAAGAGTGAAGACTCTACGATTTGAAATCAGGTGAGGGGATAACATCTTGTTATGCCAACCACTCTGTCATTCCACGAGCATGAATTCTTATAAAAAAAATGCTTCATTGTTTGGTAGTTTATTAAAAAAATGTTCGCAACTAAAAAAACATTCATTTTATAAGAAAAATATTAGAAATTAAAATTACAATTTACATATTTGAAAATTAAATTTTAGTTATCTTATAAAATTAGATGTTCTGGAAAACAATGGAACATTTCTTCTTGGATAATATTTTTGAACCTATGCACAATCTTACTTATGATTCACATGTTGAGAAAAGTTGCTGATCCTATTTCATGTAATGTAGATTATGCACGTTGAGAAACTGACCCATCTTCTGAAAAAAAGGTCCCCACCACTGACTTCTCACGTACTCATCGTTCACAAAATAGCGCTTTTAATTGAACCACCCACGTACCCATCGTTACCATTATCACACGTACCCATCATACCCATACAGATTAATTAGCTTCTTACTTAATACTTATCTCACGTCTCGATAAGAGTGAAAATATCATGCCCTAATACGAGGTTATCACTCCATTGGGGCACATAAATAGATTTTCTTATTTAGGTGCCGCAAGGCCTAAATATCATAATGAATGAATGAATGATTTTAATGACATCCATGAGGCTGAGCAGCGTAAGGGACCTAGAGAATAACAACTTTAACTCGTTTTCATGTTCCTTTCGATGTCAAATCTTTTGCTATGAGCATTGACTAGAAGACTAGCAATCAGATTGATCTTACCTTTGTCAAATAGATGGTGCGTGTTGTCAAGCTTTAGATTGTTTTTATATTGAATGCAAAAATCCTTATATGGCACACTCCATGACAAAGTGCCATTCTGTCTCCACCACACCCTTATCGCAGAAAATGCAAGTACTCTCTTCCCAAACTTCCTTGGGGATCTTCCCCTGCCAATCTTACATCTAAGGCAATGTGACCCTATCTTCAACTGTACCACTAGCACCCTTGCCTTTCCTTTAATAGCTGCTCCTAAATATGTTTTCTCACCATGGTCACAGGTTGGATTGAACTCTTTGATGTAGTGTGCTTTTTTATGTCCATTGTGATTGGTCCACATGGCAGTCTTAAATATTTCCATCACATTTTTTATTTATTTATTCATTGGTGCTAGGGCATTCATGTAGCTTGATATTCCACTTACTCAACCACTTTTTGTTTTGCTTCATCCAAGTTTGCTTCCTACAATCTAATCGTTCTTCCATAGCTATATTAGGCCAACATTGGTTATCCATGTTTTTAGTTTTATTTAAATAGCTTAGTACCCTGGTTATCAATGTTGCCTCTAATGGAAAAGTATCCGCTTCAGTCAAAAGGATTTCATACGAAACTGTGGCTTTAACTTTGAGATTGCTAGTAATTAGATGTTTCTGTATTCTTTCTAGCTGTCTCCAGGTGCAAGTTGACATGCTACTTCCCCATACTTCACAACCGTAGAGAACAACAAGAGTAACAAACAAACCACAATGGGTTTTCTTGGTTTTTCCAATCCCAAAGTTCAACGTTTCTGCACCTATTTTCGAGTAAGTACGAGGCTTTCCATCCTCCCTAAATTCTTGTCGTCCCACAAGTCTCCCAACTGAGCTTCTAGTGGAATTCAATTCCAAGATATTTGTATTTTTTCACTATCTCCAGAGGATTACATTCGAAAAGAAAAGTGTTTGGTTTGTCTTTTCTCCTTAAAGAGAAAATCATGATTTTGGTCTTGTTAATGTTCAGTTGCATCCCAACCTCATGACAAAAGTGTTCTAAGACCTTAAATGTTCTCTTAATCTATACGTTGTTTTTGAGATTAGGATAAGATTTGTGTATAGAAGCAACTTTACCACATAGTTTGCTAGATGAACCCCTTCTCCATCCATTTTGCTTAACTAAGCTTCCAACTTATCAATATATAAACCGAACAAAGTGGGTGATAAAGGGCATCCCTGTTTAACACCAATATAGCTACAAAACATTAAGACATTCCTTCACTTGTTTTGATTTTAGCTCTAAGCTTCTCATAAAGTCTATGAATTGCTTCTCTATACTCATTTGGGATACCCGACTCTTCCATCCTGTTCCATATTTTGCCTCTAGGCACAATGTCAACGGATTTCTTGATGACCACAAAACAACAATACATTGTTTCACCTTGCTTGTCCCAAACTTTCTCCATCACATGTAAGGGTGACACAATGGTCAATGGTAGAGTGTCTAGGTCTAAAGCCTGCTTGTCCTTTTGCCCTTTTTCCCTTACTTTCTGCCCAACTGTGGATTCTTCACTCTATCATGCTCCCAAAAAGCTTGTCCATGAGGGGGTTGACCATAATACTGCGATAGTTAGAGGGGTTATTGATATCTCCACTCTTAAAAGAGGAATGACGACACTAGGAGTCCACTCTCCTGGAAATCCATCCTGGATGATCCCATTGAAAATACCTTTTAAGTGAGCAAGGAGCTCAACTCCCCATTTTAGGAATTCAACTTTAAGCCCGTCTATGTCTTCTGCTTCACTGCTCGCTAAATAATGTATTCTCTGCTTGATATCATTCTCTGTGAATAGTTCCACTGAAGTGTTCACTGTGGGAGGAGTATCTTTCTCGTGCACCCACTCATAGAGGAACATCTTATACTCCAACCATTGCCCCCATGTAATATTGTTTTCAGTTTGCCTTCTCCTTTGTTGTAGTTCTTTCCAAAATCCATTGGGATTGTGCTTTCCAAGAGAGATTAATTATTTTCTTCTTATATATATATTTATTTATTTTATTGGACTAATTTTTCATATTTCTTGTTTTCTTTGCTCCACTTTCTCTCTTTTAGAGATCTCATGGCTACCTTGCATTCTTCATCATACCATAGATTTGCCATCAACCTTGGGAAATAGATCAATCTTGTCAACCACTCTATAGTATAAGATTAAATTTATAATTTCATGGTGATTAAAAATTGATAATTTAGAAACTTATATAATATGACTTGTATAATAATAAGGGATTATATGTAAGTTATTGCTTCTTTTTTATTTACAAATTTGGACAAGTTCTCTATTACTTATGTTCTTGTTCAATATAACTAGACTACAAGTGTGAGGATCATATGGCAACTAATTCTTTTATATGACAAATATGTTAAGTCATTGAAAAATGATGAAAGTTGATGAATTTTTAGAAGAAAATGGATTTTGGGTTGTTTTTATAGAATTTTTTTCGACAATGGTACTACCTTCCTAAAAGGGGTTATCAGAGAGGTTCAACTATCAAATAAATAATATTGGACTTCCATAGTTTTAGTCCCAAAAGGGAATGTGTCATAGAATCTATACTAAGAGATTCAACTTTCTTTGCAATACGAATATTAATTATATGATTTTGAATGTGATTGTTAGCAAGTTTGGCACTATACAATGTATATAGATCTTTGATAGCCAAATTGTGCTTATTAAAGGAAAAATAGTGTAAGACCATCAATGGTAGAAGAGCCATTGTACTCTCTACATATAATCATATGTTTTTGAAAGGGAGATTAACATACAATAGAGTAGAATGTGATGTTTAGAGACACAGAGTATGAAAGGACTTTAATGACATGAAATTTCATGGTTCAAAATATGGTATTGAGAGAATGTGACATTATAAAAAAATCTCAACGAGACAACCTTTTATGTTCAAAGTAGTTATATAAGGAATGTGCTTCCATTTTAATCAATAACATCCCTACATAAACATTTAAAACTCTGAAGGATTAAGGAAGGATTTTATTGTATCCTCCTATCTTTTCAATTTATTGCATAATATGGTATGAATTTCTTAGTTGCCTAACCCCCTTGGGTTGTTGTCATGAGCAAGGACATGCAACGTTTTGGTAGCAAATACTTAATTGTTTGGGGATCATGCTTTAATACGAATTCAAAGAGATAATCTGTTGAATTCTCATACGCCCTCGAATATACCATGTGATTACTACACAAATGTCAATTTTGAAAAGTTGAATATAATGTTTGCTAATGTCCAAACAATAATAAATTGGAAAATTTCAATTAGGCTCCAAGTGCAAACACTTGAAATAGAAGGAACTTTGAAATAATTGGAATTTCTTCAACAACCAAACCATCTTAGGTAAACTATTAGTTTCCTTTACTCCAAAATGAATAGGAAATTAGATGGCCCATCCCTTGGATTCAACTTTAATATGAAATCTAACAAAGTTTTCTGTTTTTTTATTTTTTTTTGTTTTTTTTTTTTTGTTTTTGTTTTGTTTTTGTTTTTTGTGAGCTATTGCGAAGGATTTTCATTAATAAAAAGACTTTACTTGGAGTTCATACAACTGAACTTGGCAGAGTCTACATCATTACAACAAACATGAACATCACAGCCATCCATAACAGATGGAGGCTACAAAACTGAGAGACGAAAACCAAGCCACCAAGAGATCCATTCGATGTCATACAACATAAACCAACACTAAGCATACTATAATATTGCAATAGTAGCTACACACAAAATACCATAATTTCCAACACTATGATGCCAAAAATGAATAAAGATCAACATGTACACTACGCTAATCCTGTAGAAATAGGTCCTTTGCCATCCCTCAAATGAACCAAGACTAATAGTTACACTATGTTGTCCTTGCAAAGCAAGAGCTTCTGTCTGCCACAATATACCATCTATCTGATCATCCCAAACAAGAACCATTGGCTACCACAAGATACTACAAACCAAGGAACTAAACTGGGGGATTGGTGGAGACTAAAAGAAACGAGCCCAAGTTGAAGAGGTTTGAACAGGAGGCTGGGTTGTGCCTAGGGCCATCCAATGCAACAATGAGTGTGTCATCGTATCTAGGTACTAGCCAGAGTCCATGAGGGAAAAACACTAGGATCCAAAACAAATGTAGACCCAAAAAACAATCTCCTAACTTAGTTTTTCCATGTATCACCACAAAGAACACTGCAAAAAGCAATAGAAGACTAAAATCTTTGAAGCTCAAGAACATCAAAACTGTAAGTTGAGACCCTTTTCAATAAGAGGAAATAATTGTGAAGTCATGAGTGTTTTCAAGTGGACCCAAAGGATTTGCAGGAGGATCAATGAGACCTCCAGAGTTTGAGTCTGATGACAAAATATAATTTTCCACATGGTGTAAATGCGAATCAATGTCATCCAGGAAAAACACATATATTCCTGAGCAAGGTTTTGCATCTTCTTGACCAACAAAAAGCTTCTAGATATCAACTTTCTGATATCATAATATTATACGTAGGAGGGTATCCATTAATTGATGAAAAAAGAGAGAACACAAAAAGTGTAGTCTTTGTTTCTTGAAATTACCTGGGCCAGGGAACCAATGGAGACCATCACCTCCCACTTCTGGATCAGAACAGTGGGGATAATATCCAAACTCTTTCCATTCCAACTCTCTAATTTCTCAATGAACTTTCAGAGGAACAAAATCAAAGTAGGAAGCAACCGATTCCATGCAAACAACTGACAGAGATAAACCCCAGAAAAACTAGGTCCACCACGACAAAAAGCCATGCATTGGCATGGAGGCATGGTGACTTGAAAAACAAAATAGGGACAAGAAGCACAAAAAAACCAAAATCGACAGGACCCACAATAAAACTGGTCTAGGTGGATATTGGTGGCTACTCGCCTATTCCACTTGGACACCCACCATTGTTTCTTTCAGTTTTTTAGTTTCCTTATTTATAGCACAATATACTATTTTTGGCAGTTTTTCGGGTCTTGAACTTCCAGAGCCTTTTTGAGGGCCTAAACGACATTTCATTGGGAAAACTGGGACCAACATTGGGCATTGATCGATGTTGGCCATTCAAAATTTGTAGTCCTCAGAGAGATCTTTCTAACAAGGTATTATGTGCATCAAACGAAGATCGTATGCCAAAGTTACGACCCCGAGGAGTTGATGTACCAATTTACCCAAACAGGGCCCATAGTTTGGCGCTTCATCTCTTAGGGTTAGGTTTTTGGATGTTTAGGGTTTTCCATTGTTTCTAAATAACAAATAGGCCTTTGAGCTTCATTGTAACACAGTTTAGAGGCATGTAGCCACCACATCTCTTCTCAGAGATAAGCTACCATCGCCCAAGCTAGTCTTATTTCCATTATGTTTGTAAGCATATTTCAGTATTAGATATTAATGAAATGAAGTGTTATTTCTACTGCATCTTTATATTTATGGTTATAAATGTAATTTGTTGCGTTCCTATTTACATCCGGGTCAAAAACTTACCACAGACCTATGAGGACCTGAATCGAGCACAATGTAATCATCCCCCAAACACCACACCCTGGGCTCAAATAGAAATAGGGATAGAGAATTGTAAAAACAAAAAGGTAGGTATCTTTGAAAACTCCCCACACCAGACATTGCAGTGAGACACTTTAATCAAAGACTTTTTTTTGAAGCACCCCTAGAATGTGATACCAACACAGCGTCAGATAAAACAATAGTAATAGGAAAAAGATAAGTAACAACCCCAAGTAACAATTCCCTAGTTCATCGGAGGAGTGAATGGAAAAAAATTAGAGCAAAGATGAAACCAAAATGCCCAAATTTTACATGGCATTATTAGATGGAAAGGAGAAAACCACACACTAAAACCAAAATGAGAAATTCCTAGGATACCAGCAGCCACTAACCAATTGACTCGGATTTAAACATGAATGCAACAAATTACAGATATAACCATAAATACAAAGATGCAGTGGAAATAACACTTCATTTCATTAATATCAAATAATGCAATATGCTTACAAACAGAATGGAAATAAGATTAGCTCGGGTGATGGTAGCTTATCTCTTAGAAGAGATGTGGCGGCTACATGCCTCTGAACTATGTTACAATGAGGCTCCAAGGCCTATTTATTATTGAGAAACAATGAAAAACCCTAAAAATCCAAAAAGCTGACCCTAGGAGATGAAGCGCCAGACTATGGGCCCCGTTTGGGTAAATTGGTACATCAACTTTCCGAGGTCGTAACTTTGGCATACAATCTCCGTTTGACGCGCACAATACTTCGTTAGAAATATCTATCCGAGGAATACAACTTTTGAGTGAGAAACATCAATCAATGATCCATGTTGCTCTCGATTTTATGAAAAAAACGTTGTTTAGGGCCTCAAAACAACTCCAGAAGTTCAAGGCTCAAAAAACTGTCAAAAATAGTAAATTGTGCTACAAATAAGAAAACTGAAAAACTGAAAGAAACAATGGTGGGGGTCCAAGTGGAATAGGCAAGTGACCACCAATATCCACCTAGATCATTCCTCCCCCCTTAGGAAGCAATGGTCCCCATTGCGCTGAGTTCCTCCATGAGATGAGGAAACTTCTGCTGAATTTGTCCCTGGTGAGCCACTTGCCCTGGTGAAGGAGTTGGCCTACTTTGACAACTCGATATAGTTTGATCCTTCTTTTTTTCGGGTGTTATTGATCTGTGTGTCCATGATCTAATCAATTGTGGCTTGTTCCATGCAATTTGGATTTAACTTTGTAAGCGTGAGTTGTTCTGCAATGTTTGTTGTGTCTAACAATGGTGGGAAGTATAGTCGAAGGCGGTCCACATTGAACAGTGGGTGTAGGCCAAGGAATGGGGGAATGCTGAGCTCAAATGCATTGTCTCCCACAACTTTAGTAATTGTGTAAGGACCATATCGAAGTGGTCTGAGTTTCTGATAGGCTCCGGTAAGGCATTCCTTTTGCAAATGCAACTAGACTTTGTCGCCCACCTGAAACTTGTGTGGCACCCGATGTTGATCATGTCATTGCTTATACTTTGCATTTGATTTTTCCAGAATGTCATGGACTTGCTGGCGGATATGTTGGATGTGATTAATGAAGTTGTTTCCCTTATTGGTTTCAGACTAGACATGAGCTAATATGCTAGAGTAGCTGCAAATGCCATGGCCAGATCAATGGGACATAGTGGCTGGAATCCTAAGCCCACTTGAAAAGGGCTACGACCAGTCGAGCTGTGGAGAGCCTGGTTATAGCTGCGTTGGACATAGGGGAGGCTCTCATCCCATGCGTGTGGATGCTTTGAGTTGTACATGCGCAAAATATGTACGATCATCTTGTTGACGACCTCTATCTGGCCATCAGTTTGAGGATGGAAAGCTGTGGACTTAGTGAGCTTGGTGTCCAACATCGACCAGAGATTGGATCAAAATGTATTGAGGAACCCGTTATCCCGATTTGAGATGATAGACTGTGGGATATCAAAGTGTACCCACACTCGTTCAAAGAAGAGTTTAGCAGTGGCTTCCGCTGTGATATTCTTCTTGCAGGCCGCCATAATGGCCATCTTCAAGAATCTGTCCACGACTACAAAAGCACAGTTGTTGTCATCCTTAGTAGAAGGAAGGCCCAACATGTAATCCATGGAGATGGATTCCCAAGGTCAACTAGGGGTAAGCAACGAAGTATAGAGGCCTTGCTTCTTGATGGTCGGTTTGGCAATGGCGCAGGCAATGCAGGATTTGATGTACTTCCTGACATATTGTCAAATATTCGGCCAATAGAAATACTTCTGTAGTACTGCCACCATTTTCTTGACCCTGAAATGTCCAGCAACCCGACTGTAGTGTGATTCTCAAATCATTTTGGCACACTCGCTTGAAGGAACACAAAGGTGTCCCAGGTGGCATAATAGGGCATCTTGGAGGTGAAAATCTAGAACTTGCTAACCCTCCAAGAGTGTCTGGTATGTGTGGCCAAATTCTGGGTCGCTTTTGTAGAGAATCTTGAAAATAGCAATAAGAAATGCTAAAAATATAAGTGCTAAAAATAACACTGCTATAAAATAGCATTTCGGGATACATTTCAATTTTAGTTAGTCCTTGAACTAAAATTGAGAATTAATATTCGAATTTGATCTTAATAGCTATTTGAAAAATAGTTAATTAATTCATCTTGAGTTAATTAGTTAATGAAAATCAAACATGAAGTCTATGTGAAGACATGCAATAGTTTCCCCTTTGATTGAGGAAGTTATCCCTTGATTAAGGTGATCAGGATGAGTTGTACTTTGAGTTGTAATTAGTTAGCTAAGTTAACTGAGTTAAGTCCAATTAGATTAGTTCCAACAATTTGTTGAACTGATTGTGAGTTCACTTAGTTAATGCATGCATGCATGTAACCACTGCACTTCAGATAATTGAATATTCTCTCATAAATAACTCATGCATGCCAGTTCAGTTAGAGACCTAGTTGAGATCAGATGATGGGACATTGTACTACAATTGCAAGAATATTCCATTGAGGATATCTCTTGCATGCAGAAGGAATTCATTCCTTGGAGATTGCGTAGTTACTTCTGAGTTTGGTGAGTTGTGTGAGAGGTGAATTCACATAGGTGGTAGCCAGAGGACCCAGGAGAAACTACAAAAGGAAATAGGAGGCTTGGAGGACTGAAGAAAGGCATATGTTGTGTCTATTCAGTCTATGAGAAGCATTGAGGGATTGTACTAAGAGCTGGATAGCTTGTGAGCTAAAGCTTCGTGTAATCCAGACCAATTTCCACTTGTATGATAATACAAAGATTGAGGTTTTTACTGAGGCTTTCCCCAGAGTATTCTTCTGTGTTCATGTGTGATTGATTTCTCATTCTATGTTATATGTGTTCTCTTTGATCTTTCTCAAAATCGATTAAGCTTCAGCAAGTTTGTTTGTAGAAGTAGATCAAGTATTTTGCTTTAGTATATTGCATTATCAGGTGATCTATAGTCGGAAATTCTACATGGTATTGGAGCAAAGGTGATCAAAGCAAAGAACAATATACAAAGAAGGAAGAAGTTCAAAGTTTCAAGTTCCTGATTATAGAATTCAAATTCTTATCACATCTCAAATTTCACCAATGGCGTTCAATGGTTTGAGACTCGAGTATGCCCTTGATGGCAGCTCGAATTATATAGCTTGGAAGGATCGCATGGAAGCAGTATTAGAGGACAACGGTTTGAAGGACTTCATTGATCAAGAAGTCCCCAAGCCAACAGTTGCTAATGCCGAAGAATTGGAGGAATGGAAGAAATGTGTGGCTAGAGCAAGGAGAATCCTTCTGGAGGGAGTTCGATACCACATAGTTTCAAGTCTCCATGGGAAGGAGACACCATTTTCAATGTGGAAAACATTGAAGGATCTATATTAGAACAACAACGATCAGAGGAAGCTGGCGCTGAAAGACAAGCTTCGGAAAATCAAGTGTGAAAAGGGTGAAACGATCTCTACATATGTGAACAAGCTCACCACTTGCAAGGATGATCTTGGAAGTGTAGGGATCACGACAGCCGATGATGACATGGCGAGTCTTGCTCTCATCGGTCTTCCTAAGAGCTGGCATAGCTACCAAGACTCAGTAAATGGAAGAGAGAAACTGCTAGATTTGGAACGACTTTGGTCGGATCTGATGCAGGAGGAGATAAGGAGAAGCACCAGAGATGGATCTTCATCAAAACAAGATGATGAAGAAAATCTAGCCTTGGCGAGTAAGGTGAGGAAAGGGAAAGGGAAGGCCTCCCATTCCAAATCCAATTCTTCCCATGGTGGGAAGAAGATTGACAAATCGAAAGTGATATGCATTCATTGTCATGAGGTGGGCCATTATGCTACAAATTGTCCACAGAAGAAATCCAAGAAGGGATCCTCGAAGGGATCAGATGGTGAGGCATTGGCCTCATAGTTCGAATTGGATTTCACCCTCATCGCATGTATGGTTTCATCGATGGTGGGGTGTGTTTGGTACCTGGATAGTGGAGCTTCATTTCATATGACTGGCGACAAGAATATTTTCAGTACCTTGGAGGAGAAGGACCTCCAGATGCGGATCGAGATGGGCGATGATGAAAAGTATCATGTTTTAGGTGAAGGTACGATTGTGTTT
Source organism: Pinus taeda (assembly GCA_000404065.3). NCBI lineage: Eukaryota > Viridiplantae > Streptophyta > Pinopsida > Pinales > Pinaceae > Pinus > Pinus taeda. The sequence continues at coordinate 118,139 of APFE030236050.1, forward strand.
CAGAGGGAGCATGGAGCTCCTCTCACCCTGACTGATGTAAAGTATGTGCTGGGTCTGAAGAAGAATCATGTGTCCATCGCTATGCTGGAAGACAAAGGCTATGATGTAGTCTTTAGTAAAGGAAAGGCATTCCTGAAGCATATCGGCACTGGACAAACCAAGAGGATTGGGATTCGAGTAAAGATCTCTACAAGCTGGAGGTAGACGACTGTGCTGCATTTAGTTCCAAAGCAGAGTTGGTGCAGAGCCAAGATGTTGGTGAGCTATGGCATAGAAGATTGGGCCACTTGCACCATGGGGCCTTGAAGATCATGTAACATATTTCTATCGAACTTCCCAAGGGAAAACTGAAGCAAATGGATATATACAAAGGTTGTACCTTGAGTAAGTATGCAAAATCTTCCTTTCACGATCAAGACAGTAGCACTGGAGAAATCCTGGAGCGAGTTCATACAGATGTGTGTGGACCATTCTCTATAGCCTCCATCGCTAAACAAAGGTACTATGTTATTTTTATTGATGATTTTTGTCATAGATGTTGGATCTGCTTTATGCAGAAGAAGGATCAAACCTTCTCAACATTTTGTGAGTTTAAAGCCTTGGCAGAGAAAGAATCTGGAAGGAAAATAGGGGCCTTGTGTACCGACAACAGCGGAGAGTATGTCTCCCAACAATTTAAAGACTTCTGCATATCAAAATGAATTAAATGAGAGTTGACGACACCCCATAACCCACAGTAGAATGGGGTGGCCGAAAGGAAGAACAGATAGATTGTGGGAGCAACTCAAGCGATATTGCATGACCAAAGCTGATAAGGCGCTCATGTCCCAAGTGTAAAAAAATGCTCAAAAATGAAAGTGCTCAGAACTGGTTCGAACCTAAATGACCGGATAGTTCTCGATCTCTTGATTCCGGTGCCGTGAACGGTTTGAAAAATGGTTTCCGTATGCAGAAGTTATGTCAATTTGAAAATTGCCCAATAACCTTCATTTTGAATTTAAAAAAAATAAAAATAAAATTTAAAATAGAATATTCCAAAGAATATTCCTCAAAATATTTTCAGAATATTTTCAAAATATTCTATTTGGAAATCTAATAAGAAGGTGCCACGTGGCAACGAATTGGCATTTAAAATTTTTGGTGATGGATCAGTGGGTTGAACCCAAGACCTACCAGTCACAACTACAATAGCTTACCGTTCGGCCAAACAGGCGGGACTTGAAATGAAATGGTACAAAGTTATATTTAATGTTGGTACCGTATATGGGCGAGCCCAAAAGGGGGCCAGCCCCCTTTCTGCATAAGACCTCAGCCCCGAAACCAGGCGCCAGACCTCCGACGGTTAAGGCTGACGGTCCAGTTCTGGTCACATGTGGTGGCGGAGGAAATGATTAACTAGCTGTTAAACCAACAGTTAGCACGCACTCCTATGCCGCAAACTACGCTCCCCAAATCCCAATCACATGCGGAAGTTTTACTGACAGTTAGCTCTGGCGGTCACAGCCTAAATGGCGGTCGGTTTGGAGGTGGCACTAGTTTTGGCGATCCCGCCAACCTTCGCGGACCTAACTGGGCCATAACTAAAGTTAGCTGGAGTCAATTCAGGGCCAATTGGCAGTTGGAGTAAATGAGCCATAACTTTGGCTAGGAAAGGCCTTTTGAGACAAATTTTTTTTATTTTATTTTTATTTTTATTTTGACTAATCAGATGATTCCATATCCATTGAGACATGTTAGAGAGCAATCAGAGGTCGTTTGCCGATGATTTTGCTCCGTGGAAGTTCTCGGAGCCATTAGGGCCCAACATTGTGAGAGCTTCATTGGGGTGCAGGTACCCATTGGATGAGAACCAATAGTCATTCTTGACTGATTTGAGCGTTATGAATCCATTTTTACAGTCCATTTCACTTGTTAATGCTTGTATTCCACTTTACAATTATTTTTAGCTTTTAATCAAATCAAGGACATGCCCATTTGGGAGCCTTGGACCCAACAGACGTAGCCCAAGAGGGGTGAACTGCTTCATCATATGTTGTTGTATATGTGGTTGAGTTTTCTTTCAGAACAAATATGTTTTAGTATGTTAAACAGAAAGATTAATTAATCCTATTACACATAAAAGGGTTAAAAACTGCATCAAAACTCATTTGTTTTTAACTGCAAGACCTATACATCATTTGCACAAGTATATTTACTGAATTGAATACCTTGCTAAGCATTTTCAAGTAGTTTCATATTCAGATCAAGTTGGTATCAAAGCTGAGTTGTTGTTTCTCTGTATAAAAAGTAGTCAAATAAACTATAGATAGAGCCTGAAATGAGCCAGGAAGCCTTCGAAATGCTTTTTTTATATAATTGCAAAGTAGATAAATGCTCTTTCAGTCAATCTCTGGTTTAGTTTATCTTTTGATTGTTTTTGTGCAAAGATATTTTGACTGCCTTGCAACTTTTGATGCTTACCAGGCTGAAACTTCAGAGAGAGGAAGGATAATTGACTAGAAAACGAGAGAATCCTCAGTTAATGAGGGCCAAGGTGCCATTATCTCCACCTTCTGAATCACCCTCAAGAGCTTCAACAGAAGCTATAAGTATGTCTGGAAGGGAAGAATAATTCCTTGAAGAAACGGATCCAAGAGAAGAAGAAAGAGTCTTCAGAAAAGCTTTCTTGGACTTGACTAAAATGGTGAGGACAATGTACTAGGAAAGAAATGATAGACTGGCTGGAGAAGGGTCTAAAGATCCGAAGGAAGGAGAGGGCTCTGTAGGAGGTAAGAAAGATGATGATCATTCAAAGAAAGGACATGGAGGAAATGGTGATCCACCACTCCCATCGTCACCTTCTTCCTCTACATCCTCATCTTCTTCTTTAGTAGTTCATAAGCATAAATCCTCTGGAAAAAGTCCATTTTTGAAGCTTGATGTTAAATTCGAATTACCTATGTTTAATGGTGAAGTGAATGCAGAAAAACTTGACAACTGGATCAGACAGTTGGAAGTTTATTTGAGGATCCAAAACATGCAAGATGATACCACAAAGATTCAGTTGGCTTCTTTGAGAATGGATGGAGCAGCATTGGTTTGGTGGAAGGCCAAGACCAAAGAGGAAATCAAGAAATTTGGTAAGGTTACCTTAACATGGGCTGAATTTCTTTTAGCCATTAAGAAGCAATTTTATCCTCTTTCTCACATGTAGAAATCCATCATGAATTGGCAAAATTTTAGACAGCTTAAGGGTCAAAATGTACAAGACTACACCCAGGAATTCAGGAGAAGAGCACTCTTGTTAGGCGTAGATTTACAGACCCAAGAAACCTTGCTGAAATACATAGGTGGCTTTCATAGCTACCTCAGACATACTATCTTGATGTTCAATCCTACTAGCCTGGACAAGGTTTGTGTTCAAGCTACCCATTTAGAGGCTAGAGGAAAAAACACATTTGAAGAGGGTAGAAACAAGCCCTTCAAAGGGGAAAACAAAGAGAAAACCTCCAAAGGAAAATGCAAAAATAATGCATCTATCAAATAGGAGAGTGAGAAAGTGATTTGTAAACATTTTTTTAAAGTATGCCATGAAGAGAAAAATTGTTGGAAACTGCTTCCTGAAAAAGGAAACCAATTTAACAAACCGAAAGGGAAACAGAAAATTATAGCTACTAGATCTACACCACAAGATTTAGGGGATGATTCAGGTGATGAAACCAAAATTGCAGCCATGGGTTTGAAAACTTGAAGGGAAAATAAATTGAAACTCAAGCCAGCACTAGTACCTCAAACTATCATGTACAAGCTCCTAATGAGGAATAAAGAATTGAACTGTTTCATGTGAGGGTAGTTTCGAAACATACTAAGATTGACACACTTTTTGATAGTGGGTCACAAGAAAATCTTATATTAGAAGACTTGGTCAAGAAGCTCAAACTTGAGACCATACCACATCCAAAACCTTATCCAGTTGGATGGATTTGCAAGGATGAAAATTTGCAAGTTTCAAGAAAGTGCATATTGCTGCACACCTTATTGACACAGTCGAGCTTGATGTAGTACTGATTTATATTTCAGGTATTGTTTTGGTAAGTCCTTACTTGTTTGACAGGAAAGCGATCTTCCATCACCATGAAAACAAATATCAAATTTTCAAAGATGGCAAGGAGTTCATTGTTAGGGCTCATCGCAAGAAGACAAATGTAGCGATGGTGAATGCAAGACAGGTAAAAAGGCTAGTCAATTCAAGTAAGAATTTTGTTCTTCTTATGATAAAGCCTAAGGTTGATGTGAATCATGAGTCATTTGACAATTTTGATCCCAAAATTAAATCAGATTTATATGATGTAGTTGATGCACATCATGAGATGTTTCAGGTACCAACAGGTTTGCCTCCTAATAGGGAGATTCAACATGAAATCCATTTGCATCCAAATTGTCCTCTTCCAAACATAGGCATGTATCACATGTCTATCATGGAGAATCCTGAAATAAAAAAGAAAATCAAGGACTTATTGGACAAGGATTTCATAAGGCCAAGTACTTTGTCATGTGGGTCACCGATTGTATTGATTCCAAAGAAAGATGGCACTTGGCACATGTGTGTTGATTTCAGGGCCTTGAACAAGATAACGGTAAAGAATTGTTATCCACTCCCAAGGATAGATGATTTGCTAGATCAGCTGAAAGATGCTTGATATTTCACTAAGTTAGACTTGCGCAGTGGATATCATCAAGTAAGAATTGAAGAAAGTAACATTTGGAAGACAACCTTTAAAACCAAACGAGGACTCTTTGAGTGGCTTGTGATGCCATTTGGTTTATGCAATGCACCTGCAACTTTCATGTGGGTAATGGATGATGTCTTGCGTCCATTTCTTGATGTTCGTTATTGTCTACTTAGATGACATATAAATTTTCAGCAAGTCTAGAGAAGATCATGTCATGCATGTTAGGAAAGTACTTGATGTTTTGAAGAAGAATCAATTATTTCTTAAAATGTCAAAGTGTGAATTTGGAAAGACTTCTTTGGTTTATTTGGGACACATAGTAGAAGGAGGTGCTTTGAGAATTGATCCTACTAATATTGAGGCTATTGTGAATTGGCCTACTCCCAAATCCATTACAGAGGTAAGAAGTTTTTTGGGTGCAGCTCAATATTGGAGGAAGTTCATCTCTAACTTCTCTTCTATAGCAACTCCAATGCATGCAGTGACAAGTGTGAAGCGTGATTTCCAATGGGGAGGCAAGCAACAGAAAGCTTTTGAATCTTTGAAAGAGAAGATTATTTCAGCTCAAATCCTTGCATTACTGAACTTGAGACAACCATTTGAGATTCAAACCGATGCTAGTGATTATGCCATGGGTGCCGTTCTTCTACATCATGGTAAGCCTATTGCATTTCATTCTGAGTCTTTTAATGGTGTTGTTGTAAATTATCCTACATATGATAAGGAGTTGTATGCGTTGGTACAAAGTGTCAAAAAGTGGAAACACTATTTGATGGGCAAAGAAACAGTGATACATACCGACCATCAACCCTTACAGTACTTGCAATCACAAAGCAAGTTACAACAGTCATGACACTTCAGATGGATGGGCTTCTTGCAGCAGTTTCACTTGGTAATAAGGTACAAGAAAGGTGTTTTCAATAAAGTTACTGATATGATTTTAAGGCCTATTATTGGTGTTGTTACCTTACTTAAGAATGATTCCATTACATGATAGTTACATAGAACAGTATGCATCTGATGATGATTTTAAGGATGTGTATGCTAACTTGAGTAAAGGGAATTATGTTGAGGAGAATGATTATCACTTGCATAACAATTTTCTGTTTCATTTGGGCAAGTTGTGTATACCACAGGGGGAGAGAATAAGTGTCATAAGAGAAGCTCATTCTTCTCTTATTGCTGGACATTTCGGTGTAAACAAAACAGTTGCACATCTACAAAGGTATTGTTATTGGCCTCGCATGGTAGATTCTATTTCAAGGTTCATTAGAAGATGTTCATTATGTGCAACAAGCAAGCCTAGTAATAGGAAGCTTGGATTATATATGCCATTGCCTGAGGGGAGAAAGC